>DVZN01000570.1:0-12559 GCA_018237365.1 Caria ino melicerta
ATAAAACAAGTTGCCCGACCCGCGAATCGAATCCGAGGCCTATCGCATCAAAAACGGATATCAACACCACTTGACCACAGAGGCGATTATATACCTAATCGATAGATATACCTAATACAATATAATATATTTGATGCATAATCTGATCTTCTCTGTAAATTCTCGTGTCATAGTGTTAGTTGCCATACCACGAAACGGTTTGACCGATTTCTATGAAATTTTGTAGGTATGTATATTTGGTAAGTTTAAGAATAGGTGTAAATTTTTTACCCCTAAATGTTAAGAGTAGTTCACAAAAATTTGTAAAAAAAATTTGGACATTTTTATTTTATTCCTAATTTCACTTTTTATCACCAATCACCATATTTTAAGACAAACAATATACGAATACCTTATAAAATTATTTGTGTATTATATTATAATACTTCATATGAAGCTCCCATAAATCAGTGTCGAAAAGGAATACCTAGACAAATCATTACTCGATGGGTGCTCAAATGTATGAAGATTTATAGGTACGATCTACTGAATATTTATTATGTTAGCACGCTATAACATTTTTTTCGATATTTTTATCGATATAAGATTTGATGTAATTCGATATTTTATATATATATTTTTACGCATTTAATCGTTTTTTTTAAATTTAAAAACCACAAAAAAAAAACTAATAACGTCGGCTAATCGTGGGTGCATACTAGTATGTACCTCTGGCAATCCTTTCGAGGATATATGCCCATATATCCTCGAAAGGATTGCGATATATGTATGGATTGCGATGATGACGATATATGTATATATACTTTTAAATTTAATCACTCCTTTGATTTTTTTGATAACGAATTATTTCAGGGCGAAATAACGTACAGCGTGGCGTTCTAGTTAATATATAATTGAGCCAATAACGTTAATAGCTTTGAAAGTTTTCATGTAGTCATAATAGAAGCAGCTTTTCGTTATTTCTAAGTAAATTAGTAATAAATATTTAATTAGGCAATAAAAATAGATATAACTTTTCATAGATATAATATTCAATGGTATATTAAATAAATCTTATTTTCAACTGACTTCCAAAAGGAAGAGGTTGTCAATTCACCTGTATGTTTTTTTTTTTGTTACGCGTTTACTCCGCCGGTTCTGGGCCGATTTTCAAAATTCGTTTTTTTTGTTTGAAAGGGTACAGGTGCTTTCGAGGTGGTGATTTTTAGGGATTATGGTACCGGGAAGTTGGTTGTTTTGCAGTTTTACTGCGTTTGAATTATTCTATGGGTATATTCACACTACATCTTACGCGGTATCATTTCGAGCTCCTTTAAATAATAGTCCATCTGGCAACTTGCCAAGCAGTTCGTAAGAGGAGAGTACACAGTACTGGTACTCTCGCTAACTCCGATTGAGTTAGCGAGGGTGCAATGTAGGAAAGGAGCCCGAAGAAAGATAAATGTTATTTTGAGATTCGCTAGCTGGAATGTAGGTACGATGACTGGAAGGGAAAGATAATTAGCAGATGTTTTAAAACGATGACGAGTTAATGTGGCGTGCTTACAGGAAACGAAATGGAAAGGATCTAGAGCGAGAGAGATTGGAGATGGATATAAGTTTTATTATTATGGAAGTGACGGAAAGAGAAATAAAGTTGGGATAGTTTTAGATTGTGAGATGAAAGAAAGGATTACGGATATTAAAAGGATAAATAATATAATGTTTGCTATTAAAGTTGTGCTAGATAATAGGGTTATGAATATGGTGGGTATGTATTCTCCTCAAGCAGGCTGTCAAGAAAGAGTGAAAGAGAAATTTTGACAAGATTTTGGTGATTTAATAATAAACATACTAGAGAGTGATGAATTGTATATCGGTGGAGATTTTAACGGACAAGTGGGAAGAATGATTGAAATATATGAAAGGGTTCATAGAAGTTGGGGGTACGGAGTTCGTAACAGCGAGGGAGAGGCCCTCTTACAGACAGCTATTGCTTTTGGCCTACTAATATGTGGTTCCAAAAACGAGAGCAACATTTAGTAACTTATAATAGCTGTCTTCATCATACACAGATTGACTATTTACTGTTAAAAAGGAAAAGTATCAACTGTGTTAAATATTGTAAAGTGCTGCTGGGCGAAGACTTTGTGTCACAGCACAGGCAAAAGCCTTAAAATTATTTTATATACCCATAAACGGCAAAATTGTCGTCTACCTAAAATAAAGTGGCAAATGTGGCAGAAATAAAAGTATGCTAGTGAATTTACAAAGCGCGTAGTCGAACTAACTGTGCAAATGAAGGATATGGAAGGGAAAACTTTAAATGAGTACTAGAATAAAATTGCAAATTGTATCCGTAGTGTAGCAAGAGATATTTTAAGACAGTCAAGGGCAAAGGCTTGCTCAGCAGCTTGCCAATAGAACTCACCTTTTTCTCCGGAAAATGATCCGTTATGTGCAGTTAGCAGATCATTTCGAGAATTGCCATTTTCGGGGGTAAAAACGCCAGAACTATTTCTAAAAAGTATCAGGAACTATAGAACTCAGCTGCATGTGAATTGACCTCACCTTTTTTTCTGGAAAATGATCTGCTGCGTGTAGTTTGCAGATCATTTTGAGAATCTTCTGGAAATTATCTACTACGTGTAGTTAGCAGATCGTTTAAAAATTGCCATTTTTTTAAATTTTCTGAGTGTCCCACGTATGTAGAATTAATTTTAATAAACACCCAGACCCAGAAATGCGAACGTCTTTGTTCATTCAAACGCCCGCCCCCGTCGGGAATCGAACCCGAGCCTCGCTATTTGTAGACGTGGTAAGGCAGCTAGGCTACCACGCGGCCAGTGGCTTACTGTTTACTAAATATTTACAGCTGCGTTAACAAACCTATAAAGGAATAGTTTTTGTTGTGGTGTCAATGAAAAGAATGAGCAACTTGGATGTATGAGTACTTACGGATATAATACGTATAATATTGTAATAAACAAGATAAGCGCATCTCCGAGTACAGCGAGAGCCAACCTTAAGCCAATCAAATGTTATAATAACAATGGAAATATTCAGTATGGTTTCCCGAGCCTTGATATCAAGTGCCCGTACTAATTATAAACCTACTTATCAATTTAATTAAAAGGAATAAGAGCTTTCTCCTTATGACGACCGCTCTACAGCTTTTGTATTTTTAGTATTTTCCACAGAAACTACCATCAACTTTATTATATTTGAGATATCCGAGAATAATTATTATTTTCAGTTTTTATTCAGAAAATTATTATTTGAAAATAATATTTTATTGGTTAGCTGTTGCGTGATTTTGCACGTGAAATGAAGTTTTCGGCGCAATCGTATTAATTTTTATTAAGATAATTTTGAAAACATGACAACAATACGTAGCAAACTATTTATATAATATATACATATATTTTACTTTAATAATGTAACGTGATTTCGGGTAAAGACATTTAGCAACGTTATGATAATAAAGCATTATATGGTTGATTTTTAGAAAATAACGTTCTAATTCGGTTAACGTTTAAAAACCCAACTCTGATTATTACTACTTATACTTTTTATACTACTATTTATACTTACTATTATGTATGCGGTCCGCGAGCGTTAATCCACTATTTTTGGGGCGCTAGCATTTCCTGTTTTTTTTTCGAAATTAGATAAATATTACAAAATAAATTACAGATGAGACAATAAAATTACATTTGATCGTAAGTGAGGCGTGATCACAAATATCCTGTATCGACTATACAGAATATTTGTGATCACACCTCGCAATATTTTTTGTTTTGTTCAGCAGGGTAACCTTCTCGTAATAGTTTTTAGTCATTACCTGTTGCCAGAATTTTTCAAATTCACTCTACTATTTTACCCCGTGTTGGATCCGGGCTCTTTAGCAGAATAGACCATCTGCCTTCCTACCAGGCAGCTTGTAAAAGGCGAGAATAGGCTTACTGTCATTAACACCGTGATCCCTGACTAGTAGTAGTAGTAGAGTTTCGCAGGGACTCGCCGATTGTTATCACTACCTTACTTATTACTGCCGCCACAACGTTAGTGATTAACATAGTGATTAACATTAGAGGGTACTTTTGGACGAGGCCTAACATCCAAGCCTCAAATTGGCAACGCACCATTACCATCCATGTTGTCTATAGGCGGCGTGAATTTCTTACCATCAGAGAATATGCATTTTTGCCTTCCAATATTATAAAAAACTTGTTTGTAATAGTCGTGTGAGGTATCAAGTGCTTTTTATAATTAACACCGGATTAAAAGCGGCCGCTCGCTGTAAGAATCCAACTAAATGATATAGGGGGAGTGTAACCACTGAAAGGTGAACTTTAATGAAATTGGCGAAATACAATATTTATTTTCAATACTTTTATACTATAATTTTCCCAACAACAATGATTTGTTTCTTAATACTGAATTACCGTGAAAGTAGCACGATTTCTCTGTTCGACTGTATGGGCCTTTGGAGATAAGCTTGGACGTAAGCGATGCTTACACGCCAATTTGGCGCCAGTTCGGTTTATTATTTTGTTAAGAGAAAGCTGGTCCAATCAATAGTTTTTGACGTGATAGCGTCCCGACGACCGAAATCGATGAACGCCGACCGCACATACAAAAATAGTGAATCATAATGTCACGTTCTGCGCGTGAGCGAGAGCGCTGAACAAGCTATAGAGAGCATACAGCTGATGGCTTGTGACGCATAAAAGTTTGTTTTCTTTTGACATTATTACGTGAAATTATAGTCCGTATATTAAATTATAGCTTCAATAAATTACGAGACACGACTTCCATTAATTCTGTGTTTATACAAAAGTTAAACTAAACAAGACCAAGGAATCACTATGTCCCTTATAAACGTTTTTCCCTTGGGGTTAGAATTTTGAAAAATGTTTTCTTATCGGATGCTTACGTCATTCAAAAAATACACCCTTTACGTTTCAGGTACGTACGATCAGCGGTTACAAGCACGTAGGTGTTTTATAAATGTAGGTGTCAATATTATCATAACATCGTACAAATAGTTATCTTAATATAGCAAATATAATAATATATTTTCCAGTATTCCACTTAACGATTTTAGATTCCATAGCGTGTGCTATACATTCTTAACAGGGCGCGGCTGGAGTTGGTGAGGCGGTAGGTCCCATTCCGGGCGAACTGTGGCAGAGCCCAACCACGCTCCACGAGCTATAGTCGTGTTAAAAGTAATAATTAAACTATTCTCTCACGAGCTGCCTGCCAGGTTTGATTCAAAAGTAATCCAAATTTAACTTTGTAATTACATTTTGCAACCAATCCCAAAGTGTACTGCAAACGTAAAACGCCTGAAAGGGGAAACATTTTGGTTCTACCCGTACTGATCCAACTCGAGAGTTTCAAGAAAGGCGACTTTGTTCTGCGAGTATTAATCAGAAAAAAGTTGTAAATCTTGGATTTTCTAAAAGAAGGTTGTTTCAATCAGCATCTCACCAAACACGAGCCGTACTCGATCCAGTTCACGTTAAAACTCTCTTAAATATTTTTAAAGAGGAAGTCGTGTTTAGTTAAGAATATTTTCCGGTTTTTTTCTTAATCTTTTTAACATAATTATTATCTTTAAAAAATACTTATAATACTTAATACAACACTGTATGTACATATAATTGATCAAAACTCATTAGAATGCACGGCAGGTGTCCAGTTTCTCTCTGAAAACTAAAGGATAATAAGGTAATAAGTACTTATCGTGCTTTGTATTGAACCTTTAGAAAAGAAGAAGCCTTAAAGCTAAACTAGGAAAAATCAAGTGCGCCCTCACCATTACATCCTCACGAAAAGTTCAACAGCTAGCACACAGTAAAGACGGGCATTATACCAGTATCAAAGTAGGTAGCTTTTATGACAATACTAGCTTTCCGCCCGCGCCTTCGCCCGTGTGGGATTCAATTACATGTTATATACATGTACAGTATACATGTACACATTGTATACATTTAGTAGTACAATTTCAATTCGATCAGTCAAAAATTTACGAAGTCTCAAACTTTCACCTATTTTATCTCTTTGGGGGTAGAAGTTATCAAAATCACTTCTTAGCGCCTGCCTTTATTATAGTTAGTGGCTATCTGCACACTAAATTTCAATCCGATTGGTTTAGTAGTTTGGGCTGTGCGTTGATAATCATTCAGTCACTTTTGCATTTTATATATTTAGATGCTTGTTATTTATGTGAAAATTGCTTAAATCTCTTCTTTACTATTGAAATACTATTCAAATAGAATTAATTAAGCTCACACGGATACTTGTCCAGCTACATAAGTAGAACATTCTCTCTGCCTCAAGATTGAGCGGGCGGCACATAAGTAACGGGGCGAACTAGCCACCAACAAATTGCAATGCGTGACGCTGACATATTAATTACGTAAGTAATGAATGGAAACGGCCCTCGATACCGGTCTTTTGGGATACAGCTATTTACGAGATTAAACATCTTTTTACTACGTGGTAGAATCCGATTCGTAATGGTGACATCAGAGAAAGAGTAGGATTGAGAGAACCATAATTGAAAGAAGGAGTCGGTACCCTAGCTCCAAAACGGAACACACGATATAGTTGAGACGGTGCATCTCGACATGAGGAAAAGCTGAACTGTAGGTAATGACCCACTTAACCTATTATCATTCCTTACAAGCTGCCTGAATAGCAAGCAGGCTCATAAACAGATAGCCTATTTTACAAAGTGCACACCGACCAATAACCGAAAAAGCAACTCATAAAAAGCGAGCAAACGCTTACTGTCACTAAGACCGTGACTTCTGGTGGTTCGCCCGGATTTTTATCATCGCCTTACATATTCCTGCCGCCATAACGTCAGTGCTTGCCACTGACGTATATTGGTTTGGTGGATAATGTAACCAGTAAACTTATTTTTACCAATGAGTAATGGATTTGCCTTATATAGAATTAATTAAATAAATTTCTTACTTCCACTATATTTAAAATCATATTATATTTGTATATGATATAGTATGTAAAATTTCAAGAAATTAATTAAAATTCAAGCATATTTTTAAATAAATAAATATTTTCTCCTTGTTGGTCCGGGATCCTCTGTGTTATTCATTTTTTTAAAACTACACTTGTATCTATTTTTCGTTAATTAACGTGTAATAAAAAATATTTCGGAAAAGTACAAGTGTAGTTTGTTAAAAATTTAATATATAACGGAATACCACCAAGTGCCGACGATAGAAAGTATAAATCCCCTATGTAGCCCGTGTTGGCCCAAGCTTTCTGCGTAGGCTCAACCATCTGCCTCTCGCCAGGGCGCTCGTAAGTGGTGAGTGTAGGACATTGTTAACCAGACTTCTATTGGTAGAGCGCAAAAAATTGCCCGGATACGGGGATACGCCGAGACTTTTTAAATTTATGAATATGTAGGAATTTGATAGCCATCTCACCTGATATTAAGTGACAATGCGGACAAAGATGGATCAAACCTACCCACAAACAGTCTGGTCAGTCAGTCAGCTCTGGTCTTAAGCATAGCTAGGTTATATTGTTCCGGGTATACACTTGCACTATACGTTCGCATCAAAAAATACGAACCAAATAGCATTTCCTACCCAATTTTTACTGCCATAATTATCGTATTGCGATTTGGAGATAAGGGTATCCGGTAAACTTGCACATTAGGCCTAACACTCCAGCTACAAGCGACACACTCCATGCTATATTTGGGGGTTGCGTCGGGTGGGGAGGGCTTGCGTGAGGTGGGTGAAGTGAGTAGGAAAAGTTAAGTCAAATGGAGTCGAGTGAAGTTTGTTTATGGTTTTGATCATAAGTCTTAAATCTAACTTTGTATTCTTATAATAAATAAAACCTGACGTGAAATTGTGGGCAACAGCTAGCTCACTATATAATCAAAAATGTCTACATTAAGATCAGGAAACAAGTTGAATGGTAAGATCAAACATGGCCGCCCCACACTAGAGTAGTGGACACACAAAACGTGACTTATCTCGTGCCTGAGCCGCAATTTATCACGCTCTCCGCATCCCTTGCTACAGTTATATCAGCCTCGCTGGGGTATTATAATGTTATATCGGCAGAGTCCTGTCCCGTGATATTTGAAGGTCCATTCAAAATAATTGTTTCTATTTTCTAACTAAGTAGCCAGCCTATCACATCGTTATCAATTGTAAATTTATTATTACTAGTTATTCCTATATTTTCTTATTTTTAGAGCAAGTTTTCAAGTATTGTTTAATGAAATATATTACCTAAGGACCTTCTTTAAAGTTATCTCCAATAACTTGTGTATCTATTTTCATACAGCGATATATATATAAATCCAAAAATTTAACAGATAATGTAAATACACTGGTTAACTTATAACATCTTGTTGTACTGGTCACTAGAAAAACAAGCAGACTAATTACCTTACGATAAATGATACACGCCATCAATAGACGTGAATAAATATGTAAATGATGCGTTGCTAACCCGAGACTGAGATATTAAATCTGATGAAAAATTAAGTTTACCGGCAACCTTACCGGCAACAAGAACACGACAACGGCAAGCACAGACGTTGTGACGGCAGCAACAGATAAGGTGACGGGTCTTTCACACCGGTGGTTGCTAGCAGAGAACTACATACTGATTGCAGCAGCTTCTCAAACATAAGACGAGGCGGAGCAACGTTTTGCTTCATTTATTATTCACTACTGTGCAGACGTGTGCGCGCTCGCGGCTGGCGCTCATCCATCAGCACACTGCGGACGCTAATGAAAAACATATAAGACAACTCAAAACATTGTTTGATCAAAAAATAATTGAATATAATGTTTACAGTATATTTAAGACGTTAATATACGAGGTAGCCTACAAGATCTCGGGCTACCTCTGCTCGTGCTACCGAGCAGAACCAAGCACAAATGCGACAAGTAGTGACTTACACAAGATAGTAATTGACTAATTAAATATTGCCACGCTATCAAAACTATGGGATGTTTTCTGTTACGATAATTACATGTTGGATCAAAAAAATAAATATAATAATTATAGTATCAGATTTATTTTAAGTTGATGATCTATGATAAGACAAGAGATTTTGAAGATGACGATGCATTACTCGACTTTATTAAAATACGTAGAAAACGTGTCACCTTAATTTTTGACGATATTATCCAATATACGAAATTAATGAAGAGCCGATTAACAAATCTCCCAAAAACCGAAACGATCTCGCAGCATCACACGTGCCACGCTCCTGCCGGTTCAGTCCCCGGCCGCGCTAATCTCGCTTTCATATTTTGTTGTGATTTCCGCGGTCGCCCTTTTCGCAGTCTTGCTAGCTTTTTTGTGTGTTATTTTTTTAATATTGTTTACTATCTGCGCAAACTTTTGTACTAGGATTTTTATATTTTTATCAACTAACGCCATACTGTTTATTTTTTTCATATCAAGAGTACAAAAGTTAACAAACTTTACTGTTTCTAACCATTATGTTTGAGGATTTAAAGATTTATAACCACAAAAAAATACAAAAAGAGGTTGAAATTTTTCTGTCTTTTAACCGAGATAGCTGGTAATGAAAACAATTTGTGTATGTATGAGGTTCAGAAATTGGACGGATCTACTATATTGAGGCAGATAATAACCCACTTACTTAAAAACTGGAGCGTGATTTCTTAGTATATGATATAATCAAATATGTGAAAGAGCTAAAAGAATTATGTGTATGAAAATTTTAAAATATTATTTTGTGTCAGCCCTCGAGTTGTTTTAAAATAAACATAGAGTGGGCAATGTTTGATTCGGAAGTTTAAACCCACATCGAACTAAAAGCTGTTTAAACTCTTTGAGCTCCAGTTTCCTGGAAGTTCTCGCGCTCAATTGATATGCGGTATTGAATACTGACTTATGGAAGACTCTTTCAAACTGCGAAAAAACGGAGGAGGTTCTCAATTCGACCGTTTATATATTTTTCATAAGTGCTCGCGGATAACTACTTCGTTTTTTAAACAATTTTATTTTTTGCAACAGCAAAGGTATGTTTTAAGGACGTCCCATGATAAGGAAACCGAGTCTTACATAACGCCCACTAACGATGTAACTTGGCTCCATCTGAAGGATATTGGTAGTTCCTGTTTTGTTACAATCCTGTTACAAACTACCAATGTCCTTTCAGAGTAAGCCGAGTCTTGTGATACATGTAAACTGTAGTACCTAGGCACCTCCCCCCCATTGATCGGCACTCTTCTAATTTTTTAATGTAACTAAAAATTATGTTTTTGTTTTCAAACAAATGTAATTTGCTACATTTACTTGAATACAGAAACATGATATTTTGATTCCTTTTTTCGTGATTTGTTAAGCTTAGCCCACACATCTATATGCTAAACATATACTCGTAGTATGCTCTTGTGCCAATGATTGTAGCCTTCTATAAAAATAAGTTTATATTTATTTGAGAGTTATATCCAATATTCGTTAATTAATTGTCTCATTTAATTGATGTATGATCATGAAACAAGTTTCTTATAAAACAATACAAATACACCCGTATTTATAATTTATTGGCTACGCTCATTAAATAGTACAAAACCGCATTATGTGCCAATCTCTGTACTTCAGCGTTCTCCTACTAACCTATATTATGTCCATGTAAATTTAATAATACCAATACGTAAAATAAAGTATGTGTACACGACAATAGCACCCAAGCCCAGTTTAGCCATATATGCTCTATATTAACGCCTCAGTAAGCCTACACTTATCGGGAATCAAAACCCAAGCTTCGACGATCTGTGTTGTTTCATCAGCCGTGAACGCAAACCACCGGACTAAATACGGCCCAATTGAACACTATTTTTGTAAATAATTTCAACCATTAATTATGGTTGAAATTATTGTGAGTGCAGGCGGTTGATTCTCAGGCCACTTGTTTCGTGGCCGTAATTCGTCGCCGCAAAAGTGTTATAAGGCCGAAAGCAAATATTGTTTCAAAGTCATTCCTGTGCTAAATTAACCTCAGGAAGTACTGCACTTGAACGATAAAGAACATACTTAATTCAGCCATACAGCTAAACTCATAAAACATACTGTCTGCACGCTATTTCTACGCTAGGTGTAGATTACAGTCAGTTGTTAGCGTTTCGTCAAATCTATTTTCTTCGAAAAATATACAAGTATATAGTACTGTGTAATAATATAATACAAAAAAGACAATATTTCTATCATATATACTTCCAACGCAAAATTTCGTGTGAAATATCCCAAGAGAGAAACAAACAAACTAATACATTGCAACCAATAAATTTATCTTTTTCCTGACTTTTATTTCAGTCAACATTATTTATTTTTGATATTTTCTTTTTATTATTGACGTTATTTTCTATGGAGTTTTATTAATATAGGTTTTTCTCCCTGGCGGCATTTGTAGAAATGAATATGTTACCAATATATTCTGAACTTTGTAATGTAGCAACTGACGACAAATAGAGAGGTCAAGAGTATATTTGATTTATTAACATTTTCTTTAATGGATCTGATCTGATCTGATCGGATCGGATTGGATAAATCAACATATTGTTATAAAAACTTAGCATAAATGCAAAATATTTGATTGACTAAAAAAGAAGAACCTGAAAAATCGTAAAAGAAACAGAAAGAAATTGGTTGCTCTCATCTGATAATTGAATTCGTGGATCACCCAGAAACAGAAACCGCACAACTGCAATTGTGTCGCGGCGTGATCTGACCCGAATCGACTCGAGGTCACTCGTCTTGACTCAACATCACTATTTTTTTTATCATGTACAGAATTCACTCTTCTTCACTTTTATTATATGTATAGATGTAGTTATAAGTACAGCATCTACTTATTGAGGGGCTGTAGTTACATCGCCGCCGTTAAGTCTATCAACTACACATCATTAATGAACTTGACACGTCATTCGGTCCAAATAGTGGCATACTTAACAATCAAGAAAAAATGGAGCAAATTCAAATATTGTTATTCACATTGCATCAGACCAAAAGACGCGCTCCGGCGCGGTCGTAAATCTATTTGTATGAGATTCTCCCCTTATCTCTGTCGTTTTCTTTATTAAAGGGGAGCGTGTTTATCAAAAGCTATTGGCGGTTTTGCTCGAAAAATCCTATTTTATTTATAAAGAGGCTAAATGGGTCCTAATGGAAAGCATTAATAACGTGGCTGTACACACAACGGCTCGACTCCGTTTCTTTTTATATACACACAATCACAGGCTGCCATCCACGACTTCGTTTAAGAATGTAGTTACCACAGTCATACTCTTCAGCTTTACTCTTTGGTCTTCACATAAATTTTATAAAAGTTTAATTTGAAAATATTTTTTTATATAAAGATTGATTTTGGAAAAATATAATCCGAATTATATTAAAAAACTACAATGATTATAAAGCTATGGATGCTTGTCTACGACATTAAGACATCGAAATAAAAACTTTAAAATGCACGTTTCTAGATAGACCTGATGCATTTTCAGCCGCACCATCACTTCACATCAGATAGGATTTGCCT
>DVZN01000571.1:0-12554 GCA_018237365.1 Caria ino melicerta
ATTGCCCTGATGATGCTGTAAATAACGAAACCGGTAGGCAGAAAGTTTAAATAATTAAATGTGGAACAGTACAAGTGTTTAATACAAAATATTTACAAAAATCCGACTTCAAGGTCACCTATATTAATAAAATATATGACACATACCCTTTTTAACAACAACCAAATCCATATAGGTCTATAAATGACGGAGTTCTGAGGTAACAAACACAAAATTCAGCCTAATTTAAGAATTCCTCCATTTTAGTAAATCAAAAGTAACAATTTAAACGAAAAAATGTGTAGTTTTATAAAACTGTAATGCGACATGCGATATATGCACGTAAAAAGCGATGGAAAAGTTTAACTTATATACAATATAAATTAATATTTTCCTAGAGTAACTCAAATTAAAAACATCACCTATCCCGCAAGGGACTCGGCATAAAAATATGTATATGTATGTATTTAACAATAATTTTGGATGACAGAAAATATGTTTAATCTCACAAAGACCTCGATCAACAATGTTGAAACCATTTTAAAATAAAATATATATGTTGACTACGTGACAAACAATCCACATACAAAAATAAAGTGTTACTTTATTTTATTTTATTAAAAACACATAGCATGCAAAGCCAAGCAGAGATCACAGAATACAATACCTGTATCTCGACCACGAAATATCGTGGGCGAATCCCGCCGAAGTGAGAAGGAGGTAGGCAAAACTGAAACCGGCTGAGATCCCAATCACCAAGGTTAGCACAAAGCGGCGACCCATCACCCGGCTATCCGCCTGAAGAGTGTACATATCGACTTTTTTTCATTTAATCACCCGCGGCGGTAAGCAAGTGTGTTCTCGCGACAAAATGCCTAACATCTGTAACTCTTGCAGCCACGAAACCTATTGTAATTATAATTTTCCCGTTTACAATAACAGCCAATATCGTGAGCGCCGTAAAGTCACAATAGAGTTTTGAGAATGTTATCTTTTGTCAATATTAACATCTATATATATAAAAATGAATGTTTGTCTGTATGTCATCGATGAACTCAAAGACTACTGGACTGATTATTATGAAAATTGTTATATAGATGTATTTTTCCACGGAGGTTTGTATTATATGCTCATTGATGGCGTGAGCGTAGCATCGCGCGCCGAGTATAGGTAGTTTTATATATTAATATAGTATATTAATTAATATCTACCAGTATTACTGTAGTATAACAAAACAAACTCAGTACCACTGCAAAAAAGACAATCTTCAAGGTCACGCATATTCATTTTTTATGGGACCAAACGGAACACCATTTCTCACACCCTAACCCAATTTGAACTCTGTACAATGAGGTACACAGAAAGATAAGTTACTATTTGACATTTAAAAAGATCTTAAAAAGTACCTTGAATCCTATTATCCCCGAAACGATAAGCAGAGGTGTGCTAGTATCTCCACGACTCGTAAGTCCAGTAGATATACTAGAACACCCACGATTACCAAGGTACTAGGGCCCATGATGTGATAGGTGGCAAGCCATTTCGGGCACATTCCAATCCCGTGCAATGTCATGCTTTCTCAGAATAATCTGAAAAACATTTTAAGAAAAGTTGCCCGACCTGGGAATTCAACCCGAGACCTAAACGGCTAGTGGTTGTAACAGGCGACAGCTGTACAGTTACATCACATAGGAAATATTAAATAATTCTAAAAATATTAAAATGTGTTTTGCTGCTCATTTAGTCGTATAGACTTATTTTTTAGATTGTTAAACAACATTGCTCCGGGAATACACTTGCAGGCAACGAATTCCACCTAATTTTTATGTTCAAAGAGCTCAAAGTAAAAATTAATACACATTATGAACTCTAAAACCAAACAAGTTCTTAGCGTTTGTATTAAGCGGGCAGTTGCCAGGATGATAGAGTCAACAGTTTTCCCATTTTTTTAGTAAGTAAACTGATACTAGTAACAGACCGGCTATTGAGTCCGCCTGATGCGTTTGAAGTTACACATTTGTATCCATTACGACATAGATACATGTTCTCAACGTCGGGCGTCGCCAGGGTCGTCTGCTTAAAACATAATTCCATTATTTTACATAGATGCTAATGATTCGCTATGAAATTACTTGAACGTGATAACTTTTAGGGATCCGCACGAAAGAAGAAGTTGTACATTTGTTATCCAGTACACCTGGGACTAAGAGTTAATATAGAAAAATATTAATAGGAATGAATTTACAATGCATGTTAGCCAAACTAACACGGATGTAACATTAAATATATTTGAGTGTATTTGTTTATATATTAAATATATTTAAGGTATTCTTTCAATACTTCCTTATTATATTAGTCGCTTCTGTGGTCGAGTGGTGTCGGTGTCCGACTTAAACGCGAGAGGTCCCGGGTTTAATTTCCAGGTCGGGCAACTTGTTCTATTCTAGAGTTTTTTTAAATTTTCTGACATTACGTTGCCTGGGATGGGGTTTGTGCCCGATTGGCGGCGGACTTGCCACCCGTCACACTGTGGAGCCAAATATCGTCGGCTAATCGCGGGTGCATACTAGTATATACTTCTGCCTACTCTTTTGAGGATATATGTGCGTGACGATATTTTATTTAGTTCCTTATTAAATAAATGGGCAGAATTTATATTCCTTACTATTATTCACCTTGAAAAGGTACCTTAAAATATTATAGATTTAATGTTACATCCATGCTAGTTTGACTAATATGCCATCTGCTCTATTGAAGACTATTTAACCAGAAATTTAATTCTTTACGTAATCAATAGGGGCGCTGTACATATTCTCGTAAAAATAATTTACGGAGACGCTATCATGGTAGACACACTGATTGAAATAAATAACATGTTGGTGGTTGAGCGGCGTGGCGCGTGTAGCCGACGGATGGTACACAAGCCACGTTTCATTGTTTCATAGAACGGTGGGAAACAATTAACTGCTAAGGCCTATAATTTTGAATTATTTAACATATTTATAAAAAAAATATTTAACAACAAGATTAAAATTTCAAAAAAAAAATGTTTGACTACATGATTTAAATAATTTTTTTTCTACTAGGCGATGCCCGCGACTTTTTCCGCGTTAACCGTCCCCAACATTTCATGAGAATTTTACGAAACCCAATTTTTATAAAATAAAATTAGCCTTAATCACTCCTTGTACTTTCTCTATTTAATAGAACATGTCAAAATTGGTTTTATGTTTTTTTTATGGTAGACATAAATATTCTGAAAATCTCAAAACACGTTCGGCTCCTCGGCTACCTTGGGCTTATTATTTTAAATATCTTTAACGTGCAGAATTCACTCTTTTATAGTTTAAATTTTAGTTATATAGATAAAAACTTTACAAGACCTCTTTGAAAAAAAATCTTAAAAAGTATATCATTTCTTTTTATTTTATTAGACAGAACCCTTTGAACCCATTTTTCCTTCATTTATATTAGATACATATATAAACTTCCATATTCCTTATGTTTGAAATATTGACATATGGCGGCCGGTTCAGATAAGGCGGTAGATGGCTACTCCGGTTAGTTGTTGCAAGGTGCTTTAACAAGCAGGTTTTTCTGGAAGACCTATAGAAGGTGTACTTGGTTATTAGCTGTTTGCTAAGGAGGCGATGGGCCGTGCCCGTGTAGGGCCCGGGCCAACGCGACAAACAAACGGCTTCGCCGGCAAAACTCTGGGGACGAATGGACATTGTTTGGTAAAGAAACTCATATTTGCCGAAAATAACTATTGTATTACAATACGTTTTTCAAAAACAAAAGTAGGTATTTTAAGTTACTCCTAATTATCAAAGTTTCATCAAAATTTGGTCTAGCTGTAAAAGATTATCCGGAAAATATGCATTATGTATGTATATGCATTATGTATACATAATGCATATTTAGTAACCAGCGGTCATTTTAATACAAACATACACTTTAATTTTATTTATTTGTATAAAAAATGTATACGAGATGAAAATATTACAAATTTGTAATACAAAAATGTAAAAAATACGCGACGACGTTTAAAATGATGTTTTATAAGTAATTTCTACCAAGCTTTAGTGATATAAATAAAGATTTCCGGGTTTATAGTAATCATTCTTTTAACATTTAACGTACGCGTAGTGCCAGCCGGGGGTGGGGAGGTGCACCGACTAGGAAGATCAAACTACAGAAATTGAAAAAAGTATATTCCTTTATATTTGAAGAGCTCAAAGTAGCTTTAAGCTTACATAACACATTTTGAGTTGTAAAACATCGTGAGCAAGCACTTAGCTGTAGATTATAGTGGGAAGTTGCAAGTGTGACTCGTCAACCGTTTTCCTGAGTTTTTTTCATCATAACTACCTCTAAAATATTAATCAAAAATTAGGAAAAAGTGACTATCTGTTTAACCAGTCATCATCTTCCAAATACTTTTTTAAATTAAAAATGCACTTCTGTGTATGGTGTATATAAAGCTTGAAATAATTACACAATTAAAGCTATTATCTCCTATGTTCCATAATTACCACACCAGTAAGTAAAATTAGTGAGTTTTAAATGTCAATTTGCTCTTGTAAAACCTGTTTTTTAGTTTTATTATGTCTTAATATGCCAGGCGACATTTGCTGTAGTAATTTCGCCTACCATGCGACGTGCGTTTTAATGATTATCTATTTTATAAACAATGGCTATGGGCATCACATTCTGGCAAATAGATGATTATTAAAATTTATAATAGGAGGACGAA
This sequence comes from Caria ino melicerta, assembly GCA_018237365.1. NCBI lineage: Eukaryota > Metazoa > Arthropoda > Insecta > Lepidoptera > Riodinidae > Caria > Caria ino. The sequence continues at coordinate 4,736 of DVZN01000571.1, forward strand.
GTAGATAAATAGTTTGCAGTTGTGTATTTGCTGCATACGCCTGACGACCCGACCTGCGAGGCCAGGATTCGACAGCCTCACAAGGAAATGAGCTTATGTAATGAACAGACAAACGCCTGTATATCTGGATTTTATAGATTTATTTCTGTGGTAGTTGTCACCCGCAACTACGTTTGCATACATCTTTTTGATTATATCACATAATTTATAGAGTAGACAGATTACAGATTTCGTTGAGCTCAAAATAACGTTTTGAGTCCATCTTTTGCTTTTCTACAGCTTTCTCACGAGTACACATAGAGTGCTATATTATTGTCGACTACATTACAAATAAATAAGAACCCCGCCGATCTAGCGGTTATCGTGCTCGTCTATCGACACCGACGAACTACGAGCTTAAGATTCCATCCCCGACAGGGTCAAGAGTTTGAGTGACGAACGTTTGTGTTTCGAGCGCGAGTATGGGTGTACATTTCGGCGAACACCCACGTATAATAGGATAAGCAAATGAATAACTTAGTTTGAGAAAAATATTTATAATATTTACTATTATCATTAAATAAATAAAACTGTAAAAAAATGTTCGTATATTACGCAAAATCTTGCGAAAAGAATTTGATAAAATTTTGTGTACCATCATTGTAAAAAAGGATTTTTGTTAACCGACTGGACGAAAATGGCAATGTTTTTCGTAAAATTTGTTTATACTGAACCGTAACGAAACTAAATTATAAAGTTGTCAGCGTGAGCCACGCAGGCGAAGGCACAGGCAACAGCTAGTCATTATGTACATTGGTCAATTTGCACTTGGGTCAGATCGTTCCATTGGCGCTAGGACGGTTATTCTTTAGCTATAGCTAAAAAGTGTTAGATGTCACAATTCATATGAAACGGTTTTTTAACAGAAAAAGTTTGAAAAATGTGTTCTAAAAATAAAAAATTCAAAAAGGATAAATGACGTTTCAGATATTCCGACGCAAGTCAAGGGTTTGGTAAATTTGTTTACTTACGAAATGTTTTCTTTTTGAAGTGCGCCTGCTTTTGAATCCAGTCGGTGAGTATGTCCAGGGATTCGTCAATCCTGTCGGCGCTCAGGTTGTGCTGGCGGCGGACGTACTTGACGGTGTCCGGCGTCACGTCCAGCAGAGTGTCTCTTGTCGCGGGCTCCATCGCGGTCGACCCTCTTGCCGCCGCGGCTCGACGCACTTTGAACGATATTTCGCTCACTTTTACATTTTGGCGGTCGATTAACGTGAATGTGGAGTATTTTTAATCATACGTCGAGGTCGCACGGGGCGGCGGTTGTACTCGAGACGTGCTGTTGCATGCAGATTATGGGTATTCGCATAAGGAGCAATCAAAACACATTACCTGCTTTTTGTTTATATCTCGGTTATATCTAGAGACCGTCTCGGTCGTGCAACTTGCAGGCTAACAATTATTAATCACATTGAGATGAATCAATGTACATCCGAAAAGACTGCATATAGTTATTGTGGGTAACATGTAGTCGCAGCTTAATAACATCAAACTATTTTTATTTCTTTTTCCTGTTCTGTCTTGACTTCTTCTTCTAAAAATCTATACTAAAAGTGTGTGTTCTTCAATCACGCAAAATCTGTGTATTTATATGTTGTACCACTAAATAACAAATACGAAACAATGCATTTTGTAATGAAACAAAATTATAAAATTCTTACCCACGCCGACTCAGTCGCAGGCAGAAAGAAAAAAATCAAATTCGCTCAAATTGTCCAGTCGTGTAGCGACTTGGCTGCGTGCTCTGTGCCAACGCGCCCGTCATGTTGCTGAGGCTAGCAAAGGTGCTAACGACTCCCAAGTCCCCAGAATATCCTGCACCGGCTGATTTTTTTTTGTATTTATATGTATTTATATAAATACTGTATTTTTATCTATAGGGCTATAGACAAAATATACTGTGAATATATACAAGTTACTTTTTGATCGCGTTAATTTATCCTCGCTTTATACGAGCTACCTGACAGGGAGGCGAAGTCTCTTCCTAATTATTGGAATATTATTCCCATCAAAATGCTAAGGGGTCTCGCAATATTGTGTACTGCAAATGCTTTTGTTGTACTTATTATATGCAAATGATTATTTAACTTACAGTGTCAGTACCCAAAAAAGTAACAATATGAGAGTTCACGTTAATAAAACAAAATAAAAAACGCACGCATACCGCATAACGCGTAGCTCAGTATCTATAATTATTATTCGCGGTCTTCGCGGTAATGCCAGTGCATATCAAATATATACATATACATTTGCAAGCTAATTATTAACGAATTAGATATTCTATAAAAACTGTTGTAGTCCATGATATATTATAAAAAAGCTATAGACACCTTACCAGCCTAGAAATTGGTATTTAGAAGTGACTAATTTTATTTTCTGGTACAAATTTTTGATTATAGCATGAAAGAAGTAAAATTTGTGAATTAATTCACAAATTTTGATTCACAAAAGAAGTGAATTTAATTCAAAATGACGAATTTGCGTTAAAAGAAATATTTTTACGGTGATTGTATAGGTAATTATTTCAAGCTTTGTATTTAAAGGAAGGGATTTCTAATAGTAACTGGCAAATCACAAGCAATTGCCTTCTTTTTCCTAGTCAAAATTAAAAGCGTATAACGCATCTATAGCTTTATTAATCATAGGTTGTAATCTATAATAAAATATTTAATAATCGCGACTATGATAACAAGTGTGTTGCACCAACTATACATATGACCCGCTTTTTTTATGAAATGACCCAGCGAACAAGCATACGGTCCTCGCGTGATCGAATTTGCCCAGGAATCATGACTGAGCGAGATAAGTGCTTATTTATTAATTTAAAGTCCTGAAGAAAACACAACACTTTTTGTTGCTGGCACCAGTTTACATTGTTTTGTGATCCAATAAAATATGTTATACGAAATGTCTTCGAGACAAAACTTATAAAAAGCTTTTATTTAACTCCCAATAATATATAATACAGAAGCCTTTTTTTTCAAATCATTTTGTTGCAAAACATTTGCAACCAATTTTTGAATGCAGATTGAGCTAACATCTTGCATAAATTATTTGCACAAAATAAAAGGAGGATACGAAAAAAATGTAGACGAGATGTCTCTGGTTCGAATACCGCGTGCGCGTGCGCGTGCGCGTGCAAACAATATCTTTTTTAATTTTCTTAGTGGGAAGTTAAAAATGATTCAGGCACCCAACGTGAAACAAGCTCCATCATCACTACGTAGTGTAAAATACAGTGGCTTCGCGTTTGTCGTTCCCCCATGTATGCTTAGACCTTTACAGAACAGATTGTCATGTGGTTTTTTTAAATAGATAGAGAAAGAGTAAGGAATATTTTCCTTTCAAGGGGAAGGTTTATATGTAAATATAATATATGATTCAAACAATAGAGAAACGTTGATAATTTTAAAAGTTACTAATATGATGTGTGTGAGAGACATTTTGTAGTACATTTAGTATCAGTTTTGCACCCGTGAAGCCGGGGCGGGTCGCTAGTGTGTTATAAAGTACTTACACATGACACGGTATACATACGAAATGCCAACTTATTTGTCACCATAAAACATTAAAGTGATCTTCGCGCTCCAATTGTGCCCTGCAGATATAATTTTATAACCTTGACGTACCGCCCTTTGTGAGTGTGAGGATGTGCAGGTGGCAGGCCCAGCCGCGGCGCGGTCCGCCTTTCCCGGCTGCCGGCCGCGCAACCTTCCCAGGCCGACCACGCCGATGTGCGTAAATAAGTTGAGAAAGTCATAAAAAAGTCAAGACTTGTATTTGAAGTTGGTTAATAGCGATACGAGAGATATGGCATTGCTGCATATGCATTAAATGTATTGCACAAATTGCTTAATTATACAGTAAAGCAATTTTTGCAAAATTATTTCCTAACCATTCCAAACTACTAAAATGTCACTAGCAGACGTGCCTGAGTGCAGGACTACAACAAGGTTGTGGAAAAGTCGAAGAGTCCTATGGTCTATTACTACGGAGTCCTAGTATTGTTGCCGCATCAGCCTAGGCGTAGTGGCGTAGCGCGTCGCAGTACCTATCTAAATGGCGTGAAGTCTGTGGTATGGTGAAGGACATGGGTGTCCATAGTTTTTACTACTACTGAAGTCAAGAAGTAGATCTTAACTACTACAGTGGTAAAAACGTTTTTTAAAAGTAATTCTCAAGTGAAATTAAATTATATTTATTCATACATTGTAAAAGTACGAAAGGTTTTTACGATACATTGGCCTAACAATTACAAAAAAGGAGCAGAATGGGCGAAGATATGATACGTATGCCCGTCGCATTGTTGTTTTATTACTTTGTATTACAATTTTTGGACTGCACGCAGCAAGAGTGTGATAAGTATTCCTCCCCCTGAAGCAGACCCACCCTTTCTCTACTAAAATTAATTTACAATGAGGTTTAATAAAAAAAATACAAATAATATACGGACAATGATTAATAAGTCAGCGTTTCATTACTCACATTACCTAGTAGTTAGCTTTACTCGGAACAGCCGAGCCGTTTGATATCTTTGTGTGGCTACGATCACTAGGCATGCATCCACCAGCCGCGCTACACGAACTGCTGCGTCCATTCGCTGGGATATTATTATGTGATTGGTGAACACATAACAATTGGAAAAATGCTTGACAAACTAAAGGAGTCTTATCGCAAATTTCTCAACTACGATCAATACGCAGTGGGAGATATCAAACCACAACAGTTTTACAAATGGTTCTTCAAGTTACTTCTATTGTATGGCGTCTACGACGAGCCCCCGCCGCGATGGGCGTAAGTGATCACGACGCAAACCTGGAATCGTACAGACGTAGACGCGGACACAATATTGTAACCATTCTGTTCTTAGATTGAAAACTAACAATTTCATTTCAGTACAATCATTTTCTTAAATAGAATAATTAAGTTAGCATTTTATTTATCGAGCAGTAGAATCTAGTGTGTCACCCTATCCAACTTATCCAGTCCCACACAAATTTAAAAAAGAATATTAAGGGACAAGTGTTTAGAGTGACTGCACGTCACGCACACGCATAATTACACGCACATGCACACGCGCACGCCTACGCACACACGCGCGTACTATATTTGAGATTTTCAGAATTTTTGTCTGTCTACCTATACCCCAAGCCGCGATTAACGCGGAATCTATCACATCGATTTTAGTAAAATTTGGATGGTGGATACTTTATGTTTTGAGGCAGGTTATTGGCTACTTTTCGTATTTTGTTCGTTCAAGGCCCATACAGACGAAGTCGAAGACGAAGAATAAGTTAAATAAGTTTTTTTAATTCTATTTTTATTTTATTATTATGTAGAGAGGTAATAAATATTAATCGATATCATTAGATTATAAACATTTAAAGTCAGAAATACGAACGAGTAAAATATGCTAAGGTGCGCCTCCGTCGGCTCTCGGGCCTCGTTATTTCCGCCATGGTAATGCTCACCTTCCCCTCACCCAGACATGCGGTTTCGCTTTCTTTGGTATTCATAACTAGTTTGATTGCAGTCAAATTTACAACAAGTTGAAGGCGTCGTGCAGCGTTTTGGGAATGACTCTACTGCTTATAAGTATGTACCATGGGATAGTTATTCGAAATTTTCTGCACATCACAGAAACGTTAATATATTTTGTAGTGACCGTATACCAAATGTTGATAGTATACTCGTATTCAAGTGTTCAACTTAAGAACTACCAAGGCTTGCTGTGGAGCTTGAAAGAGGATTTCAAATACGCCTGCACTCGTGGCGACAAATACCGGTCAGTGCACCCACATTTTAGTTTTGACTGTTGCTGTACTAATAATACTAACAGCGAATTCCAATAAACGATACATTACATTGCTATGACGTTTACACTTAAACAGACATGGCTAATCTCGATTAGCAAAAAGTGGTAAAAACGAGTTTCCCCGCACGTGAGACCTATCTACATTGATGTTTAGCCACCGAAAACCCTTATATTGAAAATCTCGCCAAAATAGAGCCGTTTTTGAGAACCTCATAACAAACAAATATAGAAACAAATTCCTCAAGTTATTATTAGATTTCTCAAGCTACAAGTAGAAACTTTATTTAAAGTAAAAAATTAGGTTCCACTGATAAAATATTTTAATGTATGACTAGCTGATGCATCAGTTAAACACTGGCGAACGTGTTTTTAATGAAATTTGCTGTGGTTACAGGTTGCACCACCAAAAAATATAAAGAACACTTTCTATCCGATTGCACAAAAGCGGAAGCAATGTTTTTGTAAAGTTTATTTAAACTTAACCCTCGCGGATCGATAGGTTGCCGCAGCAGTTTACGATATGCATGTAAACCAGCTGTTGCAAATTTGTCGTCGACTGAGTTATATTATTATTAGTATAGATTATTATTTGAAACAATATTTTGTTTTGACCGTCTCGCTGGCTTCGGCTCGGGTTCGGTTCCCGGTGGTGGCGGGCGTTTGTGTGATGAATACAGACGTTCGTGTTTTTGGGTCTGGGTGTTTATTAAATTTATTCTGGTATTCATATATGTATTTCTATGATTAAAATCGTCGACTAACACCCATAACACAAACAAATTATTTGCCTTCTTTGGGGTTAGATCAATATGTGTAATTTGTCCCGGGATATTTATTTATTTTAGCTATTGGGAGGCAAACAAATAGACATATTTACCGGTAGCAAGAAATTGACGCCGCCTATACACACGAAGGTGGTAACCCGAGACCGGTCTGCCTCGTGCCAAAGTAACCTCACCGGACACGCCACTCTCCATCTGGGCGTCCCGGAATCTTTTTCTATACCTAACGATATAATTCAAGTTATTTTTAATTTCAGAGAGTCTTTCTTCAAGAACCAAATCCTAACGTCGAAACTGTGTCTCCTTTGTTGCGTGATAGAAATAATGTCGGGTGTATTGGCCGCAGTGTTTATAATCTTAAATGTAGTGATATATGACCACGTGACTCTGCCGCGCCGCCCCGACGCCGCCGGGCCGCGCCCGCTGCCGTTCCCGATCTGGCTGTTTAATTTAGACCTCACGAAATCACCACTTTACGAAATGGCCTTTATATTTTCTTTAATCACCATATTAAATCAAATCGTCTACCATTTATGTAAGTGTATAGTAAAAAAGATATTGCCACCTCTCATTAAAAGACAATACTTTTGAATGTTCTTAAATGTTACGTGATCATTAAATAAATATACTTATTCAAATTAAACGACCATTTCAAGTAGCTTACGAGCTATGCATGAATTCTTATATGCTTCAAAAATATTCGTATTATGACACTAGCTGTTGCTCGCGGTTTCGCACGCGTTTTTATTTCCTATAAAATGCAAAGTAAGATTGAAGACCTTATCACTTCTCAGCAGACCCTTAGAATTTACCGCAAATCCACTCCAATCCACCTGCACCACACCACACCCGTGACTATCCACCGTCCCGTGTGGAATGGAATACCCACCTATCCCCATTCCTCACCATATCATCTACTCCATTCCATCCCTCCCCACCATACGCCACTCATCCCCACCACGCCTAATTACCCCTCTTTAACCTATATTTCAAACAAAAGAAGAATAAATCGAGCTACGCTTTAATGAATTAAGAATAAGAATAATTTATTTCACAAAAAAAAAATTACAAATTACATCCAAAAGAGAAAAAACTTAATATAAAGGGGCTTATGTTAAATTCCATATTGATACGCAGCACCTACACTAAGCGATTAGCTTGTGTTGTAGGTATTGCTTCCTCT
>DVZN01000572.1:0-12553 GCA_018237365.1 Caria ino melicerta
CGTGTCCTGTGGCATACTTTGGGGGAGGCCTATGTCCAGCAGTGGACTGCAATTGGCTGATGTATGTATGTATGTATGAACTAGGACTTAGAGACCTCGCGCACCAGACCGCCGCGAAAGAGACCAGTGGCCGCAACGATTAGATTTTTATAGAAACGGCCGCAAGGGTATGTCTGTAGGGTATTTCAGGTTTATTTAAAGGTTTGAATTACAGACAGTATACAAAAAATGGGTTTTGTTTCAAAAATCTTTCTTTCTTTCTTTTTATTTGATGCACTGGACTGGAACAATGGCATAGAACCTATTCGGCCACGAATGGTACGGAAAGAAAGTCATGTGCAAATTACCGGTTTCATAAATAATAGAAATAAATATCACTGGACAAATTACACAAATAATTGATGTAAGCAAATTATTTGCTTATGATGTGAGTGTTAGTCAACTATACTATACGTTGCAATGCCTGGGATTGAATTTCTACCCGATTGGTGATGGACTTGCCACCCGTCACATCATGGGATCTAATATCGTCGGCTTATCGTTTCTGCATACTAGTATGTACCTCTGCCTATTCTTTCGAGGATATATGGGTGTGACGATATTTATTTATTTTAATGCATATAAATACCGGAATTAATTAAATAAACACCCAGAACTATGAACGTCTATGTTCATAACACAGACACCGGACACCCGTCCCCGGAACCCGAGCCTTGTTATTCGATGGCGTGGCTAAGCGTGTACGTAAAGCCCTCGATTACCAAGGCGGTCGAATCAATGTACGTACATTGGTAACGGTGCCATGAAACACTAATTTTCCATGTTCCAATGTTAGTTAGATAACTACGTCAATTTCCATGATTAACAGCTTATCAGCGAGAGTAATAAAGGCCGTACTAATTTATTCAAGGCCGTATTAGCCATGTTCTAAGTATGAACGAAAATTTGATCGGATATGAGCCAAATTGTGTTCATAAAATGACGTGAGCAATAACAAAATTCGCAATATTTCGGTATGACAAGGATATGAATAATAAGGCATTTTGTAATAGGATATATCGTGTATACCAAAAACAAAATTACCTAAACTTTGGTATGTTTTTTAATCTAGGTAATAATAAAAGAGGCCCGAGGTTTAAAATTTCGATAGTCAGGTTTTTTTATACCAGCTGACGGATTCCTTAACTATTATAAGCCATCGCCTATAGACTCCATAATTATTACAAGCACGTCATTATCACGTGGACGAGGTTTTAGGCCTTATGTACAAATCTACCGGCTATCTTTTGAATCCGTAAACGATCGCGACAGTATTAAATTGACCATAAAGCATCAAGAAAAGGTTCTACCTCCAATCTACTCTATTACTGTACTAACAAGCAACATCATAATTTTAGAGTATTTGAAAGGTATCAGCACCTTGTAGTTAAGTCAAATTCATTACTCGATGGTCATTAACACCAGCTCAGCACTTTAACAACAGTTCATTGTGCCATTAACACCATGACCGCCAACTAGGTTGTGGAGTTCTATGCCGTAACGGTCAGACATTAAAGTATCGGCCCCTAAATATTTCTAAGGTATTAAATATGCATGTTAAGACAAAGTTTGTTACTGACTTTCTCAGTCTAGACCAGTGGTCTTTAGCCGTTTTATGATGAGAGATCATTAATCATTTTATAATGTTTCCGTCTTGTTGGGGACCACCACAGTTTGTACTACAAACGTAAACTTTGTAGACGTATCACTACATAGTATAAAATAAAGTATCTACGCGTCTGTCTGTCCCTTTTTATGCTTAAATATTTAAAATCACGCAACGGATTTTGATGAGGTTTTTTAATAGAAAGAGTGATTCAAAGAAAGGTTTATATGTATAATACATACATAAAACAATGAAACACTGATATTTTTAGAGGTTTCTAATGTAATGTCTGTGAGAGACATTCAGTAATATGTTTGTAGTATCATTTATGCACACGTTGCGCACGTGTGCATAAGATACTACAAATATACGGGGCGGGGCGGGTCGCTAACATACAATAAAAGTAAAATTGTTTAAATACACCCAGTTCGCTACACAACTTTTCAATTTCTCGCTTACGTCAGCTTTTGTCGTCATTGTGTCAACTATTTGTAACTCGTATTTTCCAGATGTTTTCGCGGATCACTTTAGGTGCTTCGAAGGACCACCTGTTGAGAACCACTGGTCTAGGCTCTAGACGCTAAAGGCTAGAAAGTCAATAATCATGTATCTTTAAGTGGTCAAACAATGTTTGATGCTACAACTTTTGACTATGGTCTTTTGCAAACTCATCGGTTGGAACAATAGACGCAGACATAAAAGTTAGAGCGAATCCTACGTAGCGATATTATAGTCACTCAGCTCCTTTCCATATATACAACTTAAAACGCTGTTCAGCTGAAAGAACTTTCCTGGAAAGAACTTCCCTTTTCCATCATTGCATGTTGTCATCACCAACACAATTTATTTATGTGGCTTAACGTCCCATCTTTCGGAAATCAGGATAGACATCGTTGTCTTGAAGCATCGGTCTTCATATACAATCGGGGGAGCGGCTCCTGATTTTCTAGGTGTTTTGTGAGTTAACATCGGGCATTTGCTACGGTGCATCTGTGCACAGATGAATTATAACTAACCATTTTATTGTTCCGATTGTTTGCGACAAAACTCTCTTTATTGACTCATCAATACGGGCCTATACCGATGAGTCAATAAGTACAATATTTACTCTTTCATTAGTTTGTCACCGATACGAAATACATACAAGAAAACATTGTTTCATAATAACGATGTGTCTTAACAACGTATAAACTCGTGAATCATAGTATTTTAATGTCAATGAATCAAGAAATCCAACAGGTGTTACTTGTACTAAGCCGTTAACAATTTAACATTTAATTATTAACATACAGTTCTAATGAAATCATTATTTCGCTACATACTTTAGAAAGTAGTACAAGAGAATATAATTTGTTAAACTGTACTTACACGTAGTCCGTTTAGTGCATTTAAAAACTTGCTAAGTGTAAGTATGAATTGCAGACGGAGAGTTTTGTAGTATTAAATACCGGTAAAAAATACTGGTCAAGAGCAAGTCGAACTTGGACGTAGAGGGATCTGTACCAACCGACTGGCGAATATAATTAAACAAAAGTGCCTAAAAATCAATAAAAATATTTTATATTATTATGTTCAACAATATATTATATGAGAAATAGAGGCGATGGGTTTACAGACTTTAGAAAGTAATACAAGAGAGTAAATATAATTTGTGAAACTGTACTAACACGTAGTCCGTTTAGTGTATTGAAATATCGTCACGCCTATATATCCCCAAAAAGGTAGGCAGAGGTATACATACCTATACATTTGAAAACTTGCTAAGTGCGAGTATCACTCGCAGACGGAGGGTTCTGTAGTATCAAATAATTTTCGACAAAAATACCGGTTAGGAGCGAGTCGAATTTGCACGTAGAGGGAGCACTATTACCATCTCATTCAATATAATATGTATATGCCAAAAAATCTGGAACGTTATTTTTTTGTTTCGATATCAACGATATAATATGTATGTGACAAATAGAGTCGATAAGTTAACAGTCGTGGGACGAATCAATGAAAAGACAACATCGGTTTAGCTTGCTGTGAGGTAGGATTTTGGTACAGATCCTTACAAGTTAAGACATTTAAAAACTAACCTGTAAATCGTATTTAAAAGAATAAATGTCTTTTTTACATTTAAAAAGCCAAAAGTATATTGTTGTCCTAGGGTTTGTAACTTTTGCATAGGGTGGGGTAGACAGAATTTCTATACCCGTTGTGGTTAAAATTGCTTGCGGTCTGAGCACTTGCCTAAATCCCTAACCCAGTGACCTTATGCTAACGACCTGAAAACTACTGACATTTAGACAAAAGCCTGAAATAAATATACAACGATGCCACGGATCATGGGCTTTGTACAAATAATTTATTCCTTTATTTTAAGGAAACGTAACCCTAAAATGTATTTCTTTACAATTGTAATTTTATTGTTATAAAATTAAATATTTTGGCGGTTGCGATAAAGATTTATCGTCGTGTAGTGTTTTATAATAATATTTGAATAGTCTAACGTTATACGAATAAGTGTATTGATAGACGATCAAAATCTCGATGAGAGATGGACGACACGATGTTACAAGAATTTGGTTACGCATACTTTGTATACGGGACCCTAAACGTTAGATGCAACTTGGAATACGTTGTCAATTTTATAGGTATATTTACCTTACTACGGTGAATTGAGGGAAAGGTAATGATTTTGAAACCTTAAGTATGTATGAATGTTTCACTTCAACGGCTCAAACAAAAAGAAAAGTGATTTGTTGTACATTTATGCGTTGGTCATACAATAAATACATTTTATTATGACTAAAGAAAAATCCTCTATGTTCCGGCTTTTAAGAAGGGTCATTAAGTTTGTTGCGGCCGTTATTCCCTAGAAGATTTCTAGGTTCAACGAGTTCACGGATTCGCAGAATTAGCAAAATAGAGGATTTTTCTTCAGTTATAATGGATTTCCGCAAAATAACGCCTGATTCAATAAAATATCATTATCATTGCTTATTTTACCTATTGAAAAAAGCCTTTGTTTGAATTCGGGTCTTCAAGGCTCTGCAATATTTTTCTTGTGCGGATTCTACTAAAGAAAGAAAACAAATGTAGCCTAGAAGTTATTACCTGAATCTTACATACATATCTTCACGCCAAGTCCCTTACGAGGTCGGCAGAGAGTATCGCGTTTCTTGTATTCCTATTTCCTGAATTTTCAGCTAGCAGAACCAACCAGTAAATTCCCTTCAAAATCAGTTCAGCCATTTCGAAGATTATCATGAACAAAAAGACAAACCACCCAACAAAATGCCTTATCGTAATAAATATTTATATAATGTATTGTTTAAACTTTCATATGCATATATTACAAAGCTATTATTTTGACATTACAAACGGACAATTTTATTAATGTGTATAGATCTTTGGTATAGATGTATAGATTAGCAGCATTGACTAACACCACTGACATTCTAATACTATGCCATTGACTAACACTCCATAGCACAAGAAAATGATTTGTCTATGTAGCCTGTATAAAAATTAGTTTAGGCATATTAATTATAGTTTCTATACTTCTTATCCCTGCCCTGATAATGCTTATATAGCGAAACCGGTTGGCCAACATAATAAAAAAAATTGTGGAAAAGTATAAGTGTTTTTTATAAAATATATCTATATTAATTATAGTTGTTTTTTTTTATATAATTTCAGATTCTGTTCTGCACTTTGAACACTCACAAAGTGGACATGAAGAAATTACTTGGCGGACAAATAGGCTTAGAAGACTTTATATTCGCGCACAGAAAAGGTCGGCCGAAGGAAATAGAAATAGTGAAAACAGAAGATTCCCTTGGCCTCACCATTACAGACAACGGCGCTGGATACGCTTTTATCAAAAGAATAAAAGAGGGGTCAGTTATTTCACGGATACCACACATTGAGGTAATCTATACGCATACTCTATTTGCAGCTCTCGGCGGATTACCCGGCTAATAGTTCGATTTTGTTTCACCGATTTTAATTAAACATAGCCTAAATTACTCCTCAATAAATTAGTTATCTAGTGGTGACAGAATTTTTAAAATTGGTCCAGTAGTGCTTGATTTTATACCTCACAAACAAACAATAAATCTAATTCTTCCTCTTCATTCAAGACTGGCAGCTTCCTGTAATTTCGCCCGCCCGTGGATTAGCTTTTACTAAAATATTTTTTTGTTGCCATTGCTAGCAAGGGGGTAGCGATGGCACCATTGTGTCTCATGCTGAACAACTCTTTGAAATAGGGTCTGTACTCTTAAATATTGCTTTTATATCTGAGTACTTCACTACATAGTATAAAACAAAATCGCTTTCTGTGTCCCTATGTCCTTATGTATGCTTAAAGCTTTAAAACTGCGCAACGAAATTTGATGCGGTTTTTTAAAATAGATAGAGTGATTCAAGAGGAAGGTTTATATGTGTAATACATGCATAAAACAATAGAGAAACACTGATCATTTTAGAGGTTTCTAATGTGATGTCTGTGAGAGACATTCTTTAGTATATTTAGTATCAGTTTTGCATCCGCGTGAAGCCGGGGCGGGTCGCTAGTTTACGATAAACAGGTTATGTCCATAGGTGGAGTTAGAATTAGTTAATTTTAATGTTGTTATAATGTTAAACTCTAAAACAAGTAAACCGAACGAACCGAAGGAAAATAACAGTGAAGTAGTAGTAATTGAATATATACTTTTATTACTATATAATTTTAATTATGTATGTACTTCAAATTATTAGTCGTACAGCCCCCTTGGAAGCACTCAAAAGCCGAAATGTCGCTATGTGTATTCTGCAAATAATTATAAGAGGTGTGTTCTGTAATAATCGTTACGTCTAGCGTGCATCTTGGCAGCTACAGGGGTTTATCTGTCTTGGACCTATAACACTTCTACTTGTCCTCGACCTTTATTATTGGCATAGGTTTAGCACCACTAACAACGTGTCTAGTAACTAGTAGCGTTTAGCAACGGATCGATACCACCACTGTCTGTTCCTGCTCCTATAACGTCAGTGTTCGTCGTTGACGTGATCTGCTTTAAAGGCGGTAAGATGGCCGGTAAATTTACTTTTGCACAAGGCTTAACATCCCGGCCTCAGTTTGGCAACGCAACATTGACCTCTGTAGTGTCTATAGACGGCGTGTATTTTTCCAGGGGATTACCCCGATGTCAAAGAATGAGCAGACGATGCCCATATGTCTGCTAATGTTATAACAAAACACAATAATACACGTAAGATATGTTTTAACTTTAATTAACGCTTTTTCCTAGCTTTTTTTTTTCCTCCTTATAAAAAATGTTTGTTTTTTTCAAAGAAAACTAAATAGACGGATTTTCCGATGATATGAAATACGCTCCGCTTATGGACATCGAAGATGTTATTGGTGCGTTGCATTACCACCTTGAGATTGGGATGTGAAACCTGTTGCGCAAGTAAGCTTACCGGCCTAGTCACAATATGGAACCACTCATTGGTGACCACTCATTTTATGGCAGCAGAAATATTCCTTCATCTGCTGTCTGTAAATAACTAAATATCAGCGTTAGTGACAATAAACTTATGCTTTCCATTTACGAGCTGCCCACCAGATAGGCATTTGGTATATTATTAAAAAGAACAAATACGCGATTTTTTTTCGGCAGAGTCTGCAACACGCAGGTAAAAAGGTTTGCACTTCCACACTTGTATATAGTTGTTTAAATTCATAATATTATGACTAATTTGTAATTCTTCTTTAGTTAACGCTCATACACAGTAATGCCCCATATTTAATGTCCGGTCATTCCCCTCGTTAACAATAAACAGGAAATAAACTATAATCGGCTTAAATTGTTAACGTTCATTTCGTCCTGTAGGTCGGCGATCATATTGAGAGATTAAACGATGAGAACATGGTTACCAAGAGACATTATGAAGTGGCTAAATTATTAAAGGAAATTCCAAAAGGGACCACATTTACTATACGACTAATAGAACCATTGAAGAGCGGCTTTGGAAGTATTGGACCGAAAACCAGTTCTGCTAGGGCGGGGAAGAAGCAAAGCTATGGATCAGGCAAGGAGACACTCAGATTTAAAGCGAATGGTCCTGCAACTATAGAACATGAGGTAACATACTTTTATTATAGGAACTGTTTTGCGGCACCGGTTCTACAATTTTTTGAACCGGGCCAAAACTTTGAGAATGGCGTATCATCCTTTCTGTGTTTGAGAAATCTGTTAAAACTGCCCAAAACACGTTAAAAATTACTTGATCTGTTAAGGTGCGTTTATAGTATGTGTTCGTTTATAGTATGTGTTTTTGAACACATACTATAAACGCACCTTAATAGTATGTGTATAATGGGCATATGGAAATACGATTTTTTGTGTTTCAGACATGTTATATTAGGATTGGATAACTAGGTAAAAATCTACGAGAGTATAGGAAAAGAGGCTTTATTTGTTTGATATTTTGGATTCTTGTCTCAAGGATTTGGCAAGTTCCCCGTTTTGCCCCCCATTATATCCGCGTCTGATGTTTTGAGTCGCGATAAAAAGGAAAGGTCAGCTGTTCATATCATATGAGGTGTAAAATTTGTAACATCATAGACTTGATGAGTTGAACAGGCGTAACAAGTTTTTTTAAATAATATATAGCAAACAAGCAGCTGAATTTTCTAGTAATAAGATATATACGGTGACTTTAGACCCAAGACATTGCAATGTCACGTTGTTATACTAAGGGGGTGTTAAGCCTTGTGCAAAAGTAAGTTTACCGGCTATCTTAAATGCATTTCTCTTTCAGTGTGTCTGTCTACCATGAGTTTACTATCGAGAAACTCGCAAGCTGATGCGAAAATATATGAACGAGAATTTGTACAGCGCCCCTATTAAATACGGAAAGAACTAATTTTCTCATACTAAATAATATATGGCCAGTAATTTACCCTAGACGTTAGCGAATTTCTCGACAGTAAAGTCATGGTAGATACACAGGTAGACACACACTGTTCTGTATACGCGCCCCTTTCATGTTCGCTTTAATACTAAATAACTGAGAATTCTTATCCAGCGCATTCACGATCGTATTATCTTTGCCTTGCACCGATTAGAATCAATAGATATATTTGTTATAAATACCTACGTATTTTACATAAAAAAAAAAAATGTTAATAATTCATTGCAGTCTTTTTAAAAGCAGTGATGTTTATCAGCGTAAATACTCTTGACTTTCTTATTTAAGTCCAAGTTTGATCTATTTGTTCAACGTGATATTTTAGTTCTAGTGGGGTTGTCGCGCTATCTCACGATATTTCACCAAAACGTGAGAGGGAGTTCAAAAATCTCTTCTCATAATTAATGGTCGCCCCAATTTTTGATATAATTTTTAGCATAATTATATGTTACTAGTTTTAGAATTTATCTATCGCCTCTGTGGTCGAGTGGTGTCGCTGTCTGACTTTGACGCGAGAGGTCTCGGGTTAGTTTAGATTCCCGGGGTGGGCAACTTGTTTTAAGTATGAGTTTTTCAGTTTTCTGAAAACATAACGTTGTCTGGGATTGGATTTGTGCCCGATTGGCGACGGACTTGACACCTGTCACATTATGGGACCTAATATCGTTGGCTAATCGTGTGTATACTAGCATGTACCTCTGCCTATCCTTCCGAAGATATATATGGGTGTGACGATATTTAATTTATTTAATCTTTTTTTTTTACAGCATGATGAAAAATCCAAAGCTGGGATCGAAAAAATCAATGGCTTATTAGAATCTTTTATGGGTATCAATGACAATGACTTAGCTACCCAAATGTGGGATCTTGCAGAGGGAAAAACAAATTCCATGCAACTAGCTGAAGCCATTGACAATAGCGACCTACAAGAATTTGGCTTCACAGACGAGTTCATAATAGAACTGTGGGGAGTTATAACTGATGCTAGATCTGGAAGACTCAGTTGAATATAGGATATTATAATGAAAAATAATGATATTTTTATAGAAATTAATGACTATTAGACCAGTATAAATCTGCAGACTGGATTTTTGTATAACTTATCAATAAGTCAGTGAGTGAATGTGTGACAGAATTAAGAAACTTTGCCTAGTTGTAATTATTAAAGTTCTGGTTTAAATCAAATGAAATCTAAAGTATATGTGTTTATACAATTCCTGCTTGGATACTAAAAAATAGGTGTCTAATGTTATCCACTTCAAAATTATAGGGACTTGAAAACGGCATGAATTGCTTCGAGAAAAGTATAATAGTACGGCCGTGCCACCTTTTGCTCGACTTAGTTTGGGTAGAGGCAGTATGTGAGGTATATTAATACAATAAGAATTATATTACTTCATTTTTATTTTTAAATAAGTGTACCAACTTAAAGATGGAATTGACGATGAATAGTGATATTACCAAAGATTATTTCTGGAGCTTAACGGATCTAACCTTCCTTATGTGATTCAAGTATAGCTTATGTAAAGCGTTATTGTTTTTGTCGTAAGTATTTAATTTGCCACCCATCACATCATGGGACCTAATATTGTCGGCTAATCGTGGGTGCATACTAGTATGTATCTCTGCCTACCCTTTTGAGGATATATGGGCGTGACGATATTTATTTTCGTCTAAACATATTGTCTAAAGATGCAAATAGAGTATTAAAGGTAGGATCTGATATTGAATATATTTCTGTATCCACCTAAGAACTTCATGGTCCTAATATTATTACATCCAACCAATATTGGGCATACATAGAATTTCAACTTTATTACTCAAATAAATGGTTTATTTTATAACAACCTGTAATCATTGTTTATGTCCTTATTGCATTTAATAATGGTTTGAATAATTAATAATGGCATTATTATTATTTAATATATATATATATATGTATGTACCTTTCTGTGTTGCTTTTTTACAAAATGTTTTTTCAATATGATGCAAATTAATAAAATATGAGTTTTACAAATAATCCAGTCTATGCTTAAGTGGTTACTATTTAAAAAAATACAGCACAAGTTTTTAAAACAGCAAACAAATAGTTACGGCAGACAGATCTTTTAAGATTTAAGCTTAATATTTGTTTTCAATGAGTTTCCTCTGTACTTCTTCTTTGCAGCCTATAGAAGTCCACTGTTGGACGTAGACTTCCTCCATGATTTCCCATCGCGGCCCGTCTGATGCCGCTTGCTTCCTCTGTACTGCCACGTTCAAATTTATTTGAAGTACCTCCACCTTTTCTTAGCCAATGTTCGTGACGTACGGCAGGTTATTATCCTTTTTTAGTTAATATCACATGACAAAAAGGTTTTCCTCTTTTGTCATGATGAACATAGAGGACCGGAACTCTCTGTCAAGGGAGGTGTTATCTGTACAGTACAATTTGACCGTCTTCAAGAAAAGAGTGAATAGGCACCTTCTAGCTTAGTATACTTTCATCTTCAATCTCTTCCTCACTTACCATCAGGTGAGTCATAGATCATTTTACTAAGCTATCAGCAATAAAAAAGTAGGTATAGATGTTATACTTTTATAGAAAATTATATTTACTTACTAAACATTTTTACTGCCATTGCTGGTCTGTATTTTTATTAAAAAGTTAATATTAAATTAATGTTTTTGTTTATGCATATTCAACTTTCTGTGTGTTGAGCTATATATAAATATCTGGAGGCTACACTTATGAGTATGACCTGATGCCAACCCCAATATTGGTTATTTACTCTGTTTGGGCTGCCTTCTCTTCTCATTGAGAACAAGCTGTTCGACTGTCTCGCTGGCGGGTTGTAGCGTAGTTGCCTTACCACGTCGACAAATAGCGAGGCTTGGGTTTGATTCATTACGGAAGCAGGCCTTGGTGTGATGAACATTTTTATGTATTCAATACTGTTGACTAACACCCATAACAACCAAATAATTGCTTACTTTAGGGTTAATCAGTATGTGCGATTTGTCCAGGGATATTTATTTATTTAATGTCACCTTAATTGGACAAAGATATCGGCTTAACAAAAATGAGATAGCTATGTCCAATATTTGCAACTGTTCACATTTAGAATTGTAACCTCCAGATAGTATTTACCTTAATAGTCTAATGCCCAATTTAACTGACAGTGAAGTAAGACAAACATTGCTAAGAACATCTTAAATTTAAATGCTACCTAAAGTATACAAAGTGGTTTAAGTGTGACTTAAAGTTAGTGCAATGCATTTTGTGGCTTAGTTTGTCTTAAATTATTTAAGCATCAATTTAGGTATCACTTAAGTTTTGTGCAATCGGGCATTAGTTATATTTTAGCTACAATATTATATAGGTAATCATTATTGCGAGAGGGTTTTAAAGCTGTCAAAATACCAAAATGCCAAAAAAGGTTTTGAACCCTTTGATTGTTAATAGATAATGAAGTTCACAAATGGAGTATTGTAAATTTATTAAAGGTGCTTTGCTAGGTGGTAATTTATTTTTTATAATAAATAGTAGTGTACATTATTAAAATGTATACATATCATTTAACTCGACCATAAAATAAAATAATTATATTATATGAATATTATGGCCGAATTATTGAGTATTGTGGATAGTATTTTTGATACAAAACAATTTTAGAGTATATACCGGCCGGTTTGTTAGTGTGTAGAATACCTTTTTTGGTTTTCAGTTTTTACTTTAGAATAATATTGTTAGCTCTAGTCAAACGAGCATGAAAAAATGTTAATACAAACATTATCATATTGTTGCAAATGCTGTGGATTTTTTTATTTTTCTTCAAATAAATAAATAAATGAAGTCTAAGTTTTATGTTCAATATGATATTGTTGAAAGGAAGTAAACATATTAAGCTTCTGAAGAAAAATACTTTATTTTGCTATTTCCGCGAACCTGTGAACATGTTGAACCTGCAAATCTCTTAG
>DVZN01000573.1:0-12553 GCA_018237365.1 Caria ino melicerta
ACATTCCAATCCCGGGCAATGTCATGCTTACTCAGAATAATCTGAAAAACATTTTTAGAAAAGTTGCCCGACCTGGGGATTGAACCCGGGACCTAAGCGGCTAACGGTCTTAACAGGCGACATCCGTACACCACATAGGCATTTTTGCATTTAATTTAGGTTGTTTTTGCATTTAATTTAAATAAATAAATAATAAAAAATGATTTCTTAACAAAATAAATAAATAATTTAAGCTAAATGTTAGGAAATATTTTTTACATTAATGATTCCAGATGGTTTACTATTTATTTTTCATTTTCCACAGGACTCTACCTAGTACTTCCCGTCCCATTAAAGTCACCAATGTACATCACATGTTGTATTCTACGTTCATCTCTCTCTCTCTCTCTCTCTCTCAAACTGACTTTTTGTTCGTTATAGAATAAATAAAATAGCTATTACTATTAGCTATATTTGCATTTTATTTTAAACCCATTTAAAATTTAAAAAACAAGTTTCGAATTAAGTACCTACCTTTAAATAAAGAATGTGTATCAATAATATTAAATCTCGCACGGCATATATTTTCCAACAGTATTCATATGACAGGTGAGACTTATGGAACAAGAAAGCAACATCCATTACCATTGATATGACAGGTGAGAAACTTTCAAAATCAATTTCTGTACTCTATTTGCAATTAGAAATTGACGCTCTGCTCGCGGTAAATACCGCAATTCAGTAGGTAGGTGATTTTGAAATAAACGCAGCCATCCTTTTTAGGATTCCTTTTTTTAAGAAAAATATTTATAAATAAATTGATAAAGAAGATCAAAATACTTAACGATGTTAAATATAATGGCGTGCCTCAGATTGTTTGAGTAATTTATTAGATACTTATTACTTTTTCGTAGCGTCTCCAGCCCGCGGCTCGTTACTTTTTCAGATAAGCAGTAAATTGCTTTTCTTTCCATTTGTTTAATAACTAACTCCATTTCCCGTACCGACGAACTCCTGTAATTATATTTATGTTCTTTAAAATTTAATTACGACATTTTTCTTAGAGCGGCGTACAGTTTGCTATGTTCTAATTATTGTTCGAACAATAAAAATACGCAAACGAGTGTATTATAACAATTAGACACTCTTCCTTGATCGTTAAAAGGGAAATTTAAATGGAATTTTTATGTCCAGCAATTAAGGATAACGTCGCCGTACTAGACATTTTTGTAATTACAAAAATAAGATTCTTGAAATGTAGCGTGAAAAAGAATTAGGTGAAGTTGGCGGAAAATACTTGGAACGCGACAACTTGACAGATGGGATAAGTAAGTAATAACATTGGAATAATTTAATTAAATTTGAACTCATATTTTTCGTCTAAAGAATCTTATCTTTATTTTATTTATTGGTATTAGAGATTTGGTACAGAATTTTATTGGATTAATGGTATTAGAGAAATGCTGGCTGAACTTTTTAAAATAAAATATTGATTTCATTTCATGTGAACGTTCTCATGTAAAGTAGCGTGCACCTACGAGTATGTCCTGGATTTGTATAGCTCATTCTTTGTTGTTGCTTTTTATTTTTTCAAATATAAAATTAACGTATAGTTGTCGCTTTATTTTTATACTTGTATTTTCACAATTTTATTTATGTTATAAAAAAGTTATGCAAAAACCTGAATTGGCAGTGGGCTGGTCATATTTGCCAAAGTACCAATTATCGAGATTAGTGGAGCTAACGGGTTCTCGAATGGTCATGGTGGTGATGGGTATACATAGTGTGAAATGTGTTTTGGCCAGGTAGACCGACAACTTGAAGAGGGCAGCTGGTAGTGACTGGATGGTGAAAGCGGGAGATTGGGTCTTTTGGCGTGGTCTGGGGTAGACTTAGGCCCAGCAATGAAAACCTTTCATTACAACATATATTTTTTTATTTTGAAAAAGAGAAAAATATAATGTAAGGTACTGTTATGTGAAATATATCAAACACTGGATATTAGAGCAGCCGTATGTACCTTAGGGCTAACCTAACGTACCGACCACAAGACGGTAACGCACTTGTAACTCCTGCAATACCTATATATGCCACAATTGTCTCTTATAATATCTATAGTACCTATATATATGTGGTATAAGCCACACACCGTCTCTTATCGATGGGATAAGCCACAGTTGTCTCTTACTATCTCTTGTTGTGTTATCCCATTAAAGAGATAAAACGAACACCTGCCATGAAATTGATGCTCACCAAGAATCAGCGCTGCCGTCCTGCGACTGCAATAAGCTCGAATAATACTGTTTTAATTTAGTTACTATTATTAATTTTTAAGTATACTTATGTATTCAAAATATATATGTTGATTAACAAAAATTTTATGATTAGTAGAAATTGGTCATATAAATTGAATATATATACATATTTATAAAATATACTATAGATTTATAACGACATATTTTTATTAATAATAAGTATCAATTTTTTATTTTAGTAAAACATTGAAATATACCAATTTCTCTTCAGAAAAGCACTAAAAATATAACAGTTTATTTTGTCTTCAGAAAATACAGAATACAACCGTATCGCTGCAGCAGTTATAAATATTATATGCGTTTACGTAGATTAGTGGGCATGAAGATGGAGGACGGTAAGAAGCCCGAGGGAGCCCGGATTTATCGCCGCGGCCTGACGAGTTGCGCACCCGCGCCCGCGCTGATTTATTCCGCACAATCTCGCAAAACTTACTTCACATTTAAATTTCCGAACTGTCTAAGCCGCGTCTAGCGTCGCTATATTATCTCATTCGATCGCCCATAAATTTTATGAGTTGACTCGTTTTGTCGCTCTTTGCTGACGTGGATTAATCTATGAATATAACACTAGCGTTTGCTTCGTGACTTTGCAAGAAATCACAGTATTAAAGATTGTAATTATACATATTTAATGCAGTCTTAAAATCGCCTCTGTGGTCAAGTGGGGTCGGTGTCCTTAGATGCACGAGGTCCCGGGTTCGATTCCCGAGTCGGCATACTCGTTCTGTGAGTTATTTGTGTTTTCCTGAAAAACATCGTTGCCTGGGATTGTATTTGTGCCCGATATGGCAACAGACTTGCCACCTGTCACACTGGGACCTAATATCTTAGGTTAATCGTGGGTAATGCTTGTATGTACGCAGAGGTACACTTTCGAGGATATATGGGCGCGTTGATATGTTTTTTTAATTACTGAAGGGGAACAAACAAGCAGATGGTATAATGTATGTGAAAGTTATAACATCTTAACTTGAGATTACATACGGGACTATTTTGTTGTTAAATGCGTACATAAAAACGTACGCGCGAAGCCGAGACGCTAGTGAATAATATGAAATATAAAAATATGAAATATAAAAAATTAATAATATAAAAAAGCTGTTTAATTTTTTGTATGGGTAAGAAAAAGTAATTACTAAATTCTTTTCTCAATAAAAAAAATTAACATCATGCCCATTATCCACGAAAGAGTAAGCAGAGGTAATACCAGTATCCATCCATGATTAGCGACAATATAAGTTCCCAAATATAAAGCAAGTCCGTCTGACACAAATCTCATCCCAGGCAAAACTTACTAACTAAAAAAAACTGAAAAAAATCTGAGACTAAGTTGCTTGGCCCGGAAATCGAAACTGGGGCCTCCAAAGTCGGACACCGACTACGCTCGACTTCAGAATTTCTCAATAATATGGTGTAACGAAAAAATCAGATGTACTAATAGAATAATAATGTAATACATTTACCCCGGCTCCACATTATTAACGGTCTCTGCTGGGATTTACGAAATAAACAAATCCTCCGCGCCTGTTATGAATATATAATTTAAATTTGAAATTCTCTGAGTGTTAGACCGATGTTTGTCGCAGCTACTGTCTACAGTAAACATTTGCTTTGGGGCTTAGAGTATATCATTAATAAAGAGTTTGCTCGCGTACAAGTCATCTCATCTAAAATATACACTATAAAATAGTTATAGAAGACAGATTTATTTTTTGTTATATTTTCTTGTTACAAATAAACACAATAAATACAAACAAATTAAAAATGCGAACTATGCAAATTATTTGCTTGTAGTTGTTTGTATTAATTCAAGTTCTTATTTGTATTTGCAGACTGGCAGACATCTGAGACGGGATTGTTGTGTAGATTACTGTTTCCATAACAATTATGAACGTGAAGAATAATTCAATTCAATTCAATTCAATTAGTTTATTCATAAAATGTGGTACATAAATTAGATAGTAAATAAATGATCCCGTACAATTACACATTTCGCCACTTATGTGGCATATGAATATGTAGGTACAACATTATAAATCGTCCTATTTATAAAATATAGCAAGTATGATTTACATTATTTATTTATTTCATTATAAAATTAATAATAGTAATTATAAAATAATTACACACACACACTCACACGCAAGCACGCACTCACGCACGAGCTTCGGGTTATCTCAAATATGATATATGGTTTGAGCCTATATTTCACCCGAGCAAAGATGGGTGAAATATTTCATCTAGTATTTTAATATTTGCACTCTGATTTATGGCATCTAAAACATGACATTTTTGTTTTTTTTTATATGTACCTAGTGTTATTCGTATTACCTAATGAAATCCCATACATAGAAATCCTTCAAGCCGTACAGGATGTAGCAGGGAACAATAATACAGAACAACATACAAACATACATACACTCGAAAAACATAAATTCTCTTTATAAAGCAGTTGGGTAAGAAAAACATACAAGTAGGTACATAATATTATATAAGTACATACTACTTACATATAATTCAAAATAAATCATACAGATACACAAATACACTAAATTTTTAATTGGGTTTTTTAAAGAAAAAAATGTAAACATATATACATTTACTATTATTGTATTTTCGAACAATTACATAATACATATATTTAATTTAGCAGTTTATAATTACTTGTAAAGTATGATCCTGATATTATAAATAGTCATTAGTTTTTGCTATAGCTTGGATCGTAGATAACGATTCCTTTTCGCGGTTTGCAGTTTATACAACTTGTATGGACCACCTACAAATTACAATGTTTATTTATTTTTATACTTACCCTCAATACTTAAGAAACGTTTATTGGCATATGGAGTTTTCGCATTTTATACTTATTAATTTTCTCAGTAATTTATGTAAATCATATGGGAAAATATTTTTTTATGAACTACTCAACTAACTGTCAACCAGCTGAACTGTTGAACGTTGTGCTCAGCCACTCGGCTAATAGACGTTTAGACCTTTGGCTGAAAGGCGTTGTTCAATGAAAATAGCTGTGCAATAAAACGGCTGTTTCAACCGCGTGGCTGCGATATATACATATTCGAAAATTTTAATTTAATTGAAGAGCATTTCCGCACGGGTAGAGCCATGAGTTATCACTAGTTCATAAAATTTGTATAAGACCAAATGAGAATTCGAACACCGAAAAAGTAATTAAAATCTGAGGTAACAAAAATGAAAAAAAAATAGAATTCCCCTTTTATATGAAGTTTGCTGAAAAAGTAATTTGTTAAAAATATTGTAATAATGTAGGTAGGTGAACTTACTTTAAAATCTCCATGCATTATAAAGTACGTATCTGGTAACCAAATGTCTTCGTGATGATGGATTGCATTCAAAAATTCATACTGAGATTGATTAGAATAGCGAAGGCGAGGATCATACCATTGCTGCTGCAGGAGAAATTCTACCTCATATTTCTGTAAAATTTTAATTCATTACATTAACAAGGGCAACATGCATCTATTTAGTTAGTAAAAATATAATTCAAAGAAAAAGCTTTTATTTTGCTAATTACGCGAACATGTGAATTCGTCGTGCCTGGTAATCAAACTCAAATTCAAAATATTTCATTGAAATTCACTTCAAAAAAGCACTTTTAAATCGTTAAAACAGTTACCACCGGTTCGACTGTTACCTCTACCGAGAAGACCCGGCAAGAAACTCGGTAGTTACTCTTTAAAAAATCATTACAATTTTCAATCATTTACATTAAATCTTCTAAAAAAGTCTTCTGTTTTTAGTTGGAGGCAAAATTCACGCATTTTTATCATTAATGTACTTCTTCAACAGTGTAATATGCCTTTTGTTATAAACAGTTCTCTATACACTTTTTAAACATTTTAATTGACAAGTCTATAATTAAATATACGAATACTTAGGGCCAAAAATGACTTGTATGAAGGCGAACGACAGGTATGACTAATTTATTTTTATGCCCAGTGTTTATTTTGTGAACTTAGCTTTTCTTCAAGTAAAGTCCTAAATTCTATTTAATAAACATAATGTTATTATAAATATACTGGGAAGCGACGGTAAGTATGCCGGTGTCACAAAACATTTTCTCGAAGAGAATCGCGAAGTCCTGAGTTATAAATAGCACTCACTGCTCTTTTTACCTCAGAATAAGTTCTAGGAAATAACGGTCGCAACGAAGTGGGGTGTTATTTTTGAACATTCTCCGATGATTTCGAAATTACCGATGGATAAAATTTTTGAAATTCACACCATGTCTACCGACAGCATAAAAATGTGATAGGATGTTCGTATTTAGTGTCAGTGATTGATGAGCATTTTAATCATCGGTGATTTCAAAATCATCGATAAATGTTTAAAAATAGCACCCCTGGATTATCTTTCTTAAAAGCTAGACCACGAACAGATACCGGCTCTCAAACTGTCAGTAATGGCTAGCAAAATAAAGGCGTTTTCTTCAGTAATACTGGATTTCCGCAAAGTAACGCCCGATTCAATAAAATATAATTCGGTTGCAATAAAATATCATGTTAGTAAAACTAGTGTTTGGTCAATTATTTTAGTGTAAGTATACTTTAGGTAGTTTATGTCAGCCGAGTGGTGGCGGCAGAGCAGACTCGCGCCGCCCCGGGCCCGCGGCTATCGTAAAAGGCGACCGAGGGAGCCTCCTGCAGAGAACACCGTCCGTAACAACCGTACGCTGCGGTCACCAGCGCGGTGGCACAAGCCTCCCTCCTGGGGGAGGTCTACTTTAGCAGTGGACTGCAACAGACTAATTAAAGAATGAATGAAAGGTATGCTTTTTCTACCCGAATTATATTTTTATTAATCGGTTATGTTTTTTAAGTGTAACCTCCGCTTCCAGGATTTAAAACACTGTTAAGAACGAAAATTTTTACGGCGCATATGGGGATTGAATCCACGTCTTCAGCGTACTGGACTGTTAAGCTAACCACTATACCAAGGCGCTGTGGTCAGCACCCGTCGAATTTATCGTTCTTTTTATCGATTTCGTCGATGTACGCTGGAGACGTGGGTTCAATCCCCACAGACGTCGTAACATTTTTCGTTCTTAACAGTGTTTTATATATTTATTGATCAATTTGTTAGTTCAGTTAAAGCCAATAGAGGGAAAAGTAATATTGTTTTATTATATAACTATCTGAATATTTCGCATCACTAGCTACCTATCCTATTCCAACCCTCCACACCCTATCTCACTCGTCTCCACCATACCCATCCCACCTCTCCCCCCATGTAACAAACAAAAAATATTATAAATGAAATCGGACTCCGCGTTAATGAATTATGGCTAATTTTACATTTTATCTTTTTGCCCTCTCCCACTTTCTCATAAGAAAAAAGTATTTTATGACATTTTTCGGAACATAAATTATACGCTAGCTAAATGTTGTTAAGATCGGTCCAGTACATTCGGCGTGGACCGCGGTCGGGGTACAGACAAACGGACCAAAATTCTGAAAATCTTAACATATGTTTTGCTGCTCATTTCTTCTTTTTTGAAATCTTTTTTAAAAATATATTTAATGTACCAAATTCCCTCTTCCACACTTTTATTAAATGTATAAATAATCATAAAATGTAAGAATATTAGAACTAATAGACGACAAAGAAAAATAACTTACAAGACTAGATTCATCTGGAGATGCTAAACTAAGAAGTAGCACGCTAACATTTACCGTGAGGACACCTGAAAATCAACATCAACACATTCTGGTGAGTTCCAGATCGCCCTTCAGAGACATATTCATTGGGGTTAATTTGCTATGGCAGCATTTCTTAGACTTTTCTGGCCGTGGACCTCCAGAAAATCGAGCACAATTTCGACGACCCTTTAATAAAAATAAAATTACTATACCCCCTCCTTTGTAAAATAGAGGAATTAATGTTGGACAATTGAAGTTCTGATAAAATATACATTTAAAAAATAATTAAGATAAGAATAAGTAAGAATAAGAAAGTATTTTTATTTGTATTATTTGCAACTTTTGCAACCTTTTTTGCAACGTTTTGCAACTTAATTAGTAAGTTAATAATATTTGGGTCGATATTTTTTACAAAGTAAGCTTTGCGAGACTCGCTGACTTTATCTATTTAAATGTCAAAAGACAAGAGGGCGGATCCCCATTCACATACTCGCGGACTTCTAGGGTACAGATAATATATTATTCTACTCTTTGCTCCGGGGGTCCGCGGACCACAGGGTAAGAAACACTGCACTATGATATTAAATTACTATAGAAATATTACTTGGGAAAGTAATGAGTATGCTCCTTACAAACGATAACCGTTATATTGAAATACTAGTTGCTGGCCGTAACTTCACCCGCACAGATCACTAGAAAATGGTTTAGTTTGTTTACAGTTTACGAAAAAACAAACTTTACGAAAAACATTGTCTCTGCTATCTCGCAGTTGTATAAAACCCATTTTCTTAAATATCTTTAATGTACAGGTTTAACTTTTGTACGATTTTATTATATCTATAGAACAGAGGTAGGTACACAAACTGTTTTCGTAGACCCCCGTAAACAAATCGTTGGATCCCCACTGTTCAATTTCTAGCATACACCCAAAATTTTCTTTACAAAATGTTACCAATTTGTCAAAAATCATGAAAATTAGATCTAAGTGTGGACCCTCATCTAGTCTTCCGTGGCCTGGACCTACGGTCCGCCTGAAACACAATTAGGAATTACTAGTATAAACACATTCAAAATTGAAATATATGCAAGAGAAGTGATGCGATAAAACGTCAGCGATACGCTTCATACTATTTGAGCCCCAATTTTTTAAAATGCTTTTCAACGATTCTTATGGAGAAAACTCCAAACATAACAATGTTCTTTTATGAATGACTGTGGCCAAGAAAAAAAATGACATTATTATGCACCAAATCGCTTTTAATTCACATAAATAACGCTACTAACGTGCTATGTTTGTCAGAGAACTTATTCAGTATTCGCCGTTGGCGTTTTGGTAGATTAATGGAAATGAATTGCAACAATGACTACCGGTGTATAATTCTGCCCCCGTTATCATAAATCCCAGGCAACGTTACGTTTTGTCAGAAAAACTGAAAAAAACTCATAGATAACAAGTTTCCCGACCCGGGATTCGGCCCCGGGACCTTTCGCGTCAAAGTCGGACACTGACACCACTCAACCACAGAGGAAATATGTACTTAAATCCATGATAAATCAATATTTTTGAAGAGTATTTGTACGCGGGGTTCGTAGCACCATTGAATGTAGGTATCTATTGTAATATAATATCATAGTCAATAATATATCTATTACTATATACAAATTACATCATATTAGTAGATAAATATTAATACAAAATATAACATGCAATTATTATAATACTTGGAAAATAAATGAAGGTGAAATTAAAACCCACTATTTGCCTATGCAACTAAAACACACAAAGCTTAGGCTTTATATACTGGAATGATGAACGCATTCAAACAATCCGACTAATGTTCATAGCTGGGTATTCATTCGTTAATCTGCTAATCGTTAGTTAACGAAGTTCACACTTTAACTAACGGATTAACTTTTAAGTTAACTTTTAAAAAAATAACGGGGTCGATAACTGCCGGTAACTTTCCGTAAGAGCGTTAATCGCTAATAAGGTACCTAATTTTTGTTACATAAGCTTTTATTGACAAAAAGTAGGTACCTAAGGTTCTGAAAAAACATGTGTGAAAAGTGAAGATACAGAAAAATACGCAGAACGCTGCTAGTCCTTTAAATATATCACTAGCGTAACCACGCAAAATATCACGATTTAACGATTAAATGGTAACAGTTAATGTTTCATTAAATATTGGCTTTCCGAAAAGTAATGCTCTCACGAATAACGAAGTTAACTTTTTACGTAACGTATAGAATAACGTTTTTACGTAAGTAACGGGTTAGTGATTAACGAAGAGAACAGTGCCCAGCTATGGTAATGTAACCCGTAACAGTAGGACAAACATGTGCTATGTATTGTATTTTCATTTAAGATCTAGAAGTAGAATGTATTTTATTTTATGAAAATAGATATGTTACATAGATGTATGAGGATTCTCATATATTTCACAGAATAAAAAAATGGATTTTCTCGGTTGAATTCAATGATGTTTGAAACAAAACCAAATCTTTTTCTTTTATTCTCTTTAATAATTTACGTGTTTGATGTTTGTGAAAAGAGAAAATATTATATAAAAAGCTGTACAAAATATACAAGAGGCAGAAAAGTTTTACATTAAAGAAAATTAATGCAGTGTAGTTACATACCTATATAAACAAAGCGTGCATTGGAGTACCATATCTTATTTAAAAAAATAGATACAAAATTTAAGGAACTCGTACATTTAGATTACATATATGCACGCGCATAAGAAGCGGAACTTCTATAGTAATTATTAATTTAATGTTTAAATTAATATGCCGTCTGTACAATTCGCTAAACGCTACAACTAAACGTTTCGGCTGGTGTCTCTTACGAGATTTCTTGTCATATTGTGTAGTTTCATGTTAGTATTTCAATAGAACATGAAAACTTTATAAATATGACACAGAAGATAACTTTTACAAAGCGTTTGACGCATTTATATAAGGGATGTAAAATTGAACTCTACAACGACTCGCGAGAACGTAGTCAAGTTCTCGCGTACTACAGAGTCATTTGTTTAATATTGTACCACAATAATACTTTTTAATCAAAAAAGTGACAGTTATTATTAGTTCGTGGTATTGTAAGGTGCCATTTATAATCACGAGGTTAAGTTTTTATGGTATAGGACAGCATACAAATGCACGGTGGGAAGGGACTACTTCTTAGATGTATAAATGATGTAGGTATGCGGCGCTACCTTGTGGTAAGGGTGTCAGGCCTAATTAGCATATCACCGGTTTTTAGATTTAAATCTATTTATTAAGGCTTCATATAATATTAATTTCATAGAACATGAAGTATTAATAGAAATGCGTATACTAAGTATAGGTATGTTGCTGTTATTATTCTCTCTGATATAATAATCTAGTGTCTATCTGTTTATAGAAGTTTCACTTCTAAAATAACGAAAAACAAAAGATTTTTATAGAATTTAGTGTACTACGACATTTGACAAGCGGTGGTGATCTAAGTGGAATTGCAATTGGTATTTCGTGCAGACAAAACACAAATGTCGTTCTAATATATTTCTCTTTTCAAAAACATAAAATACAACGCACCACGATTGTGCGATCTCGGGCGGAGAGAGGGCAGCCCGACAATGTTTTGCATGAACGTGTCGTTCGGCGAAGTTAAGCCACAACAAAAGTCGGGATCTGTAATGGAATTAGTATACGAGCTAAACATTCTAATCATACATCAATATTCATTCCGCATCGAAACCATATCAGTAATAAAACTTGTATATTTACCGTCCACGGGTGGGAGCAGTCTTTTGTCATAGCGGGAGTTTTTTAAGAGGTTGTCCAAAATCTCCTTGTCCGACTTCCCGGCGGCAAATCTACGGACGAATTTATTATTGTATTAAAATATTATACACATGATATATTATATAAGTAACGATATTAAAGCATGGTCAGCGAAAAAAGTGCATGTACAATTTTCCACATTTAATTTTCCAACTTCACGGAAAATGTATTCTAATCTTTCGTGGTCGACCGTAGGTATATAAGAATCGCTACATTTGCCTTCTAAACAATTTTTACTGAACCATTCATCAAATTACCAAATTTTATGACAAAAGTTTTATGTTTTAAACGTACTCGATATTACAATATTATAAAAATGGTTTTCGTATTCACGTATTCAGAGGATTGAGCCTAAATGTTGCCTTCTTCCATGCGCTCGGATGACAAGATGCTACTGGAACACCGCCGTGTCGTCGATCCATATTATTAATGTGAAAGTGTGTTTGTGTGTTCCTTTGTCCCTCTTTTACGTTAAAACGGAGCAACAGATTGGTGTGACTTTTTATGTGGCGATGGTTGAAGGGCTAAAGTAGGGGCTGAAAGTTTGTAGGGAACATTCTGTAATTTTCAATGCAGAAAGTTAAAACGTAGTATTATTAGTTAGGTACAAAAAAACCGCATTCTTTGTACTTAACGAATGATACGTGCATAGGTGAACTGAAATTTTGTTATATATATATATTATAATATTGGAAGGCGGACAAGCAGACGGATTTCCTGATGGTAAGAAATTCACGCCGCCTATAGACACCA
>DVZN01000574.1:0-12550 GCA_018237365.1 Caria ino melicerta
CAATTTCCAGGTCGGGCAACTTTTCTTAAAATGTTTTTCAGATTATTCTGAGTAAGCATGACATTGTCCGGGATTGGAATGAGCCCGAAGTGGTGATAGGCTTGCCACCTATCACATCATAGACCCTAGTACCTTGGCTAATCGTGGGTGTTCTAGTATGTCTACTAGACTTATGAGTCGTGGAGATACTAGCATACCTCTGCCTATCCCTTCGGGGATAATAGGCGTGAAGATACTTCTTCAATATTGATGGATATTAGATAAGGCCCTCTACTACATTCGTGTTGGCCTTCTTCTTGTTCTTAAAGTTCCACATTAACCATTAGAAAAATGTGCAGAACTCAATTTTTTCCTAATTTAAAAGTAACTCAAGCTACTCATTATTTCAGCTATCTTACTGTGAAAATCCCGTTAAAATCGATCCAGCCATTGTGACGACTGGATGAAACGGACAATTTTTTTAAATTACCTTTATGTTATATCATTTAACTATTTCACTACTAATCAAAATATTTGTTTTTTAATGGTGAATGGGTTCACTAATAAAAAATAATTATTTTGACAGTACAACTTCTGTCTATAAACTTCTATTTCATTTATTAGATTTAAGTTAGTAAGGTAGAGTATAGATTATGTTCAATGCTACTAAAACATCTACCCTAAACTACAAATATAACAATCACTCACATTTAGCTTCAATAATATTACAACAGTCTCTTGTAGCCTCTTTAACGACATAATAATTGGGATCATATGAGACGTCTGGTTTCTCTATATACATTGGTGGTATGATTTGAAAGGACTGTGTAATCGGGATAAACGGAGTGTTATTTGGTGAGGTTGGATACATTACAATACTGGAATGGAATTAATTGATAAGTGACACTAATAAAACCGCATGTACGATAGCTTTAGGCAAAGTTATCTCTACTTTAAAAAAATACAAATCAGCAACTTGAGTAACGTATCTACCTGAGCTTAAGGTAGAAGTATCATCCTGCCTTGGTCTGGGCTCTTTTGCAGAATGGATCATTTGCTTTCCTGCCATGCAGCTCGTAAAAGGTGAGCATAGGCTTACCTAAAGCGGTATTTCCAGAAAATTACAACTTGGGCATCTTTAAATCAAGAGTAAATAGGCTGTTTTTGCTTAGTATGCCTCCATCTTATACCGCAACATCACTTTACATCAGGTGAGTTGTGCGTCATTATACTAAGCTATTACCTATAAAAAAATAAAAAATGAGCATAAACTTACGTATGCACAAGACCTAACATTCCGGCCTCAGATTTGCAACATATAATTACCATATTTAATGTTTATAGGCACCGCGAATTTCTCACCATCTGCTTGTTTGCCATCCAAAATTATAAAAAAAGGCGGTTAATTATATGTATACAGACACAGTGGATCCGTATGAATCAATATATTATAACTCTCATTCGTCTTTCTTTCTAAAATTGAAATACCCCAAGTAAATTCATGTATCTTCAGCTTTCTATCAATGAAAGTCTCATCAAAACGAGTTCAGCAGCTTAGTTTATTTAACAGCAGTAATATGGTGGATTCAATTAACTTCTAATGTCTCCAAATATATTGAGTATCTTGTAAGTCAAGCGGTCAGGGTTTGCCCTGACCGCTTGAATTATGTGGAGCCTCAATACTGAAGTTTAATTAATTGTAGGTATTGCACAGGCATTTTTGAACAGTTTGGGAACCTCTAGTGGTAAATTTTATTTATTTATTTAATTTTATTGTATACCAACAAATAAATTTGTACAAAAGGCAAACTTAATGCCTTTCGGCATTCTCCACTAGTCAACTGTCAACAAAAAGGGAAATAAATACTCACAATGGTAGTTAAATCCCAATCATGGGCAGGCATTTATGTGATAAACATAGATGTTGGTACTTCTGTATATGGATGTTTTTTTAATTCATTTCGGTATTTATGTAAGTATTTGTATGTATTAATATTGTTGATTAACACCAATATCACAAGCAATTTCTGGTATTTGGCCGGTCCAGTATATCTATCTTTTTTTAACTTATATATAACCTTTCTCACTTAATGAAAAAAATACAACTTACTGAAAGCAGTAGATGTAGTTGCTGCACCGAGCAATCCAAAACCAGGCTGGGTTGTAGTGGCTGTGGAACCAAGACCAAAACTTAGACCACCCAGACCAGCACTACTCGTGGTGGATGTGCCAAACGACAGACCTAAAAAAAAAATTAACTGGTTTTATTATAGCAAGAAGCAAATGAGCAAGTAGGTCACCTAATGGTAATCTCTGCCACTTACGAACAACTGAAATACCAGGGGTCTTGCACTTGCGTTGCTGACCTTTTAGGAATGAGTAATCTCTTTTCTTGAAACTACCCAAGTCAAATTTCCACAATTGGTTTCACAAAGGGGTAGTATGAGCTGCGTAGTAATGTGGCTGGAAGTTCTAATGCAATGTCCAAAAATAAAATTACGATTCACATAACATCATCACGGCTGCAACGTCAGCTATGCCGGCCTGATGCTATGATAGCATCCTCGAATTGAAGCAATGTTATCATTCCTTCCATAAATAATATAAGTCACGACTCTGCTCCATGCGACCTTTGGAATGGCAAATTTTAGGCCCACTAAATTCTGTACAACCCGTTAAAAAGTCAAATAGAGCTATAAAGGCCGAGCTGGCAAACAGCTATAATTTCATTAAGAAAAAAAGTTGAAAGTATAGGAGGTATACTTGGATATTAAGCAGAACACCCTGGCCAAAAACAGATCTATTACATCTAAGGCATCAATAGCCCAGTGTTCTCTTTCTACCAGGAGAACAAAGTGCTTCATTGATCTCATATAAGCAAAGGAGCTCAAATCAACACAGGGTTTCTTTTATGTCTATATATTAATCTTTCTAATATATATACCTTTACAGGGTAGGCGGAGAGTATTGGGTGCCAAGTGTCAGTGGTTACTAATATTATAAACAATTAGTTCAATTTATTGAAATTAGCCAGAAATATATATATTAGTTTAAATGCCAGTATTGCGTATTACCTGTGCTCACAGATGTATTAGTACCAGTACCAAAATTAAGGCCTGTACCAAGACCGGTACCTAGACCTGTCCCAAAAGCTGGTGTTGTTGTTGAACCTGAAACAGGCGCATCATCATTTAACACTACATTTTTTATTTCAAGTATTATATAATACTTTTGAGGGGGAGGAGACTTGTGGAATGACACCGTAATTTTTTTATTTATTAAAAACTAGGGGTTTGGAATCTCCTAATGTGGTAACAATTAATGAGATAAAAATTCCCACCTTTTTTTTCAAAGCTTGCTTTATTTCTTAGGTAAATTATTACACTTAAAATGTGTCACGTTTTTGTGATACTAATAGCCATAGTGTTTTCTCTTAAGGGGGGGGTAAATCTTAATTCACTAGACGGCAAGCGCATGCAGACGTGTCCTGCAGCCCTTGCTACTATGAGTCTGTGTGACTGCGACTGTGAGTCCTACACTAAACAGACCTAATAGTAGTGAGGTCCGACGGGCATGTCTGCAGACCTGCCAGTCTAGTGAATTCTCCACTTTACATTTCTATGGAACTGAATGGATTGCATATCCTTTCAAATAACAAATACAAGTTCAACAATGGATGTAGGTATAACCAACAAAACTCCTCCTTTTAAAGTAATCAGTTGAAGAATAATAAAACTAGTCCAGGAATTAATATGTTATATGGTACATACATACATACATATCTTCACGCCAAGTCCCTTACGGGGTAGGCAGAGAGTATGTTATATGGTATCTGTAGGCAATAGATGTAGCAGGATTTTTTCCACTTTTTCTCTATCTAACAACTCCCAAACATTGTGAAATTCAGCAGTCATAGCAAATCATTCATCTCTAAAGGCAAGACAGACACTTTAGCTGCACATTATATACATATCTTCACACCAATTACAGTTCCTACATTCTTATCTAGCTTACTCCACATTCATTACCTACCAGCCTACAAACACACCAGCTTCAGAGACAGTTGACTTGACCACCCTCAGACAATACACAAGCTATTTGGACATGAAATGTTAACTTAGGTCAACCCTGGGTCCCTACAGCAATCCATTGTTGACGTTGTAATGTCAATCTCGTTTCTTCCATTCTTTACAAATGATCAAAGAATTGGAGCATATTAATAATTTACAATGTTTAAACATTAAACTTACCAAATGTTGGTGCAGCAGTAGTTGTTCCAAAAGACAGTGATGTATTCCCAAATGTTGGAGCAGTAGATGCTGCCCCAAATGCCGGAGTACTACCAGCTCCAAATGTAGGTGCGGCCGAAGTAGCCCCAAATGCAGGGGTTGTGCCAAATGAGGGTGCTGCTGAAGTACCAAATGCTGGGGTGGTACCAAACGTTGATGCACCAGTCCCAAAGGTTGGTGCTGCACTGGCTGGTGTGCCAAATAAGCCAGTGGATGGTTGGGATGTAGCTGTCAAACCAAACCCAGGAGTTGCTGGTCTGTAATCAAAAAATAGGCTTTTTATTGGTTTCTTATGAGTTTTGGCTACCAATAAAAAAGCACAATTGTTGTAATTATTAGCATTTCAGTCAGTCTGTCACAAAAATCAAGTGCATTTATTTATGAAAATTAATAAAAAAACTATATTCAGTTGTTTATATTAACAGTGTGGTTGATGGAGTCTCCTTTTAAGTAATTTGAGGTGCTAGTGTTAGGAGGCACCATCCTTCACACTCATATATAAAAAAAAGTTTAAAAAATATACATATAAAAAAATATACAGATAACAGAAGCAACAGATCAAAGTGAAGAGAATTTTGTCAATGTTTTAGCTGGATATAATATAATTTAAAACAATGTACACATTTGGAAGAATTAAATATTACTTATAATAAAAAGTAATACAATTTGATGCATCATAATTTTGAATCTGTTACAACGTTTAAAATAAATAAAATATCTGTTCTTTACTATTTTATTACGATGGTTGGAGTCTATGTCTGATCTGTTACTACTAAAATGTATACACCATAAACACACTGTATATAAAATGCTGTCCTCCATTACAGTTCACAATAAAGTGACACACAACTAAAGGCTTTTGAAAGCAAAGCCAGATTCCATGTTGAGATTTTGTAGTAGGATGTAAGGTTTTCAAATTTTCTTGAAATTCTGTCTGCAATTTCTTTAAGATTTTAAGATCCAACCTTTCATATGAACTAATTCCCCTATCACAAAACATGCTTGTTTTGTTATATGTCAATTCTTACTATTAAACTAACAAATATATTATTTATCATTTAATCAACACATTTACAACAAATCCCATTAAGCAATCTCAATCCATTTTTTGTATTACGGTAACTATTGTTTCCTTTACTAACTTTTAAGCTAAAATATTTTTCTTTATTAATTTTTTTACTTCGGGATGTTTGTTGATTGTTATAGCTCCGTGAACTAAGGTAATTATTCATCAATCTTTGTAAATGTAAGTAATTTAAGTAATAGGAAAATATTATAACTTTTCAATACTTTGACAAAAGATGTCAAGTTTTTAAAATGTGACAATATTTTTAAAACGTTTTAACACCAAAAAGGTTTAATGATGAATACAAAGAGGTTAGGTATAGTACTTTTTTGTGTTTAAGAACTTTTACTGAAATCGATTGGCTTATAAATTCCATCAGTTTGTATAAATATGATGTAAAATACAGAATAAAATAGGATTTACTTGTTCGCTCCAAAATTGAAACCACCGGTAAGACCTGTAGCTGGAGCACTTGAAGGCGTTCCAAACGAAAACGACATTATTAGGTTATCACATAGATGTTGTCTTCAAAACTACTTTCTGATTATACTGCGGACTGCCAAACAAATCTACTACACTTTACAAAAATACACGAGAAATAGAGAAAGAATCTAAACGAATCGTTACTTGTTAGTGCTAGATTCTTGAATCTTCTTGACAAATGTGAAATGACAGTTGTCACCATAGACTATATACTTATTACTGAAGGTTGTCACTCTTGTCAATAATTTACGTACTTTGTGTCTTGTCAGTTCACACTTCACAGTTCACACCACAGAATATATTATATAGGTACTCGTCTACCGAGTGGTCAACACCACTGTTCATACAGTATACACAATCGACTTTTGGAGTAAACTAGCCAACTGTAATAAATATCCAAATTACAAAAGTCGCTAGAACACCGCTAGCATTGATTCTATCTGGAGCAGACTCTGAATTTTGATCTGAGAGGGGCACAGTCCATCACATGAATAAATACAACAACTTATGACTAATCATTTAAATCCGATTTTACGAAATCTGGCAATAACTTGATGATACTTTTATGTTATAAGTTTAATGCTTAAAGCTAGGATCTATGATCTAAGGTTTGATACAAATAATATTAAACTTGACAAATGGCAGTTGCTAACGCCCTTGCCAGAAATGAAAGGTAGAAGAAGAAGCTATGGTAGGCATGGCAAATATTTTATGATGTGAAGTAATCGAAGGATAGTCCATAGGTCTCAGAATGTGGCACAGAAATTTTGATCTTAGCACGTGGTAATTATGGTAATCCAAGGGTGCTGAAGTCGACACTTGTGTATTTGTTCTTAAATTTATCCCTTTCAGGGAAAGGCAAAGGATTTCAGTCCGTATGGACTGAGTTCCTTTGCCTAGTCTGCGGTTTCATTATTTTCTTCATTATAATATGATTTAATAATAATCACTAGCGACCCGCCCCGACTTCGCACGAGTGTAAAATTGATAATAAATAATATACTACAGAATGTATCTCACAGACATCACATTAGAAACCTCTAAAATTATCAGTTTTCTTTCTTGAATTACACTATCTATTAAAAAAACCGTATCAAAATTCGTTGCGTAGTTTTAAAGATATAAGTATACATATGGACATAGAGACAGAGTAAGCAACTTTGTTTTATACTATGTAGTGACGAGTAAAATAATTTTTCAAATCCGACTTGTACGTGTATAGATATTAGCATTTCTTTAATAACTAAAAAGCTCTTCGGCATTATTATAATATTAGTATAGAAGATATTATCTTCGAAATAGAAGTATCAGTGTTATATACATTCACGATATAACATCGAAAAGTCTGATAACCGTGTCACATTACATATAGCATTGAAGAAAATGTGGACACTAAGATAAAGGAAGAGACTATATTCTACGGATCCTATCATAAATATCTTAACTAGACTCAAAGGATCTCAATGACATTCTCTGTAAATGACAGTTTCATTTAAATTTGAAAGACTGATCGTCGTGTTTCCATTGTAATTTTTTTAATAAGAAATAAAAATGAATTATTTAGCTAATGCTGGCATTCTTAGGAAGTCATGTCAAATTATTTTTAGAACAACACCTAGCTATAAGCACGTTGGTTGTGTTTTAAGAATATATCCCGATTCACCAGTTAAAGGTTTACGACCACCTCGAGTAGAAATGCCTGAAGGACTTTATGGAAGATTAATAACTGGTAATATTCGTTCCCGTTGTGGTTATTCAAAGTCAAGTAAAAATTACAACAGTATGTAGTAATGTTTTTTGAATTTAAATGATTTATTCAATAAATATATAATGAAATAAAACTAAGATTTCGTGACTTGTCTATCTAAGCGTTTTGAATCATTTTCCAGGAAAGCAGGATGTAATTAAAAAATATATCGTCACACCCATAATATATCCTTGAAAGGGTAGACAGAGGTACATACTAGTATGCATCCACGATTGACCGACGATATTAGGTCCCTTGACGTGTTAAAAGGCAAGTCAAAGGCAAGTGTTATGCAATTCTACTAACATAATTTGAGCTTTCTTTTAGAGCTGAAATTACCTACTGTCAATGAACACTAAGTACTATTATATAATACTGGCTGTAGGCTGCGACTTCTTCGCATGTGAAAAAATAAATTCCTGTTATTCCGTGTAAATCCCGATCCTTCGGGAGCTCCGGGATAAAAACTAGCCTATATTTCGTATAGTATAACCTATATAATAGCAGCCTATGCATATATGTATATATATCTATTAGTAAGAAGGATATGATTTCTACATTTAATGTTTCCCCTGGACACCATGTGGCACCAAGGTGTATTTTCACACAAAGAAAACTTACCAGTATGACGTTAATGGACGTACGAGTAACATTTATTTTTCTATCCAATCTTCAGCCTTCAAAGACAATTATTACTTGCGTATTGTACATAATATGTAGGTGAGTACATATTTATGTAAAAAAAATTCTATAAACTTCCCGTAAAATAGAATTTTTTTTTGTAAAAAAACGATGGCTGCTGTGTGAAATGGCACCTGCACACCAAACTATGGTTTGAATAGGTGCCATTTCACACAGCAGCCTTTGATTATCAAAGGCAATTTCCTGGTTCTTATAGGTAACGTGAAAAGGAGAATGATTTGTGTCTAGTAATATATTCGTTTTTACATTCTCCTACAGATGGCGTTGTTTTCAAAAATCTATACATATAATAAAATCGTAGGAAGTCAAAATCGTTCATTGAATATTTTTTTAAAAGAATATTTGGGCGTGATTTACAATCAATATCAAAGCCAAAAATATAGTTTTTAGATTTTTTTGTGTTCGTCTGTATGTATGTCCGGGCTAAACTCAAAAAGTACTGCTTTACTTCAAAATTTTCATGAATATTACTAAGAGGTCGAGTCAACACATAGGCTACATATTATCACGCTATAACCTACGGAGGAGGAGCTATGAATCTTTATTTTTCGTACGCATTCTATGATAGCGTGTAATCGCAGACAAAGTCGCTGGCAGCAGCTAGTGTAAAATAACCACAGACTACTACGCATAAAATAACCAAAGGAAAACAAGCGATGAGTTTGGAGCGAAATACAAAACGTGTGCGTGTATGTGTGCGTGTACGTGTATGTGTGCGTGTACGTGTGTGTGTGTGCGTTTGTACTTTTATTCGTGTAAGACGTAAGACAATACAGAAACATCTCTTACGCCTCTGGATAAAGCGCACTACATTAGAAATTACTTCCGCAATTATATTAATAGTGGTCTCCACACTACACATAATAGTTGCCATTTAAGATATAACGTATCAAAGTTACCTCCTCCCCCGTACCTCAAACCCCTTCCTCTTCAGATGTGACGCAGTTTGTGGATGGCCTCTAATCTGTTAATTATAGCGCTAACGCTACTTCACATGGTAATTTATCCTTACACTCAACAAACTACAATCCA
This sequence comes from Caria ino melicerta, assembly GCA_018237365.1. Lineage (NCBI taxonomy): Eukaryota > Metazoa > Arthropoda > Insecta > Lepidoptera > Riodinidae > Caria > Caria ino. The sequence goes on from DVZN01000574.1 coordinate 9,299, forward strand.
AATTGACGTGTTCCAGTTTGGAGGGTAAGGTAGCCGATAAACTTACTTTTGCGCGAGGTCTAACATTCCAGCCTCCGGTTGGTAACGCACCATTACCACCTTTGGTGTCTACAGGCGGAGTGAATTTCTTACCATCAGGGTAGGTATCCCTCTGCGTTGTTTGCCTTCCAATATTATAAAAAAGTAATTCTTTCATATATAAATCATTTTGCAATCCATCTGTTGTCTAGACTTAAGATTTATTTCTCAAAATGCGTAAGGGTGTCAAGATGAAATTAGTCTCAAATGGGTCTACGGTCATTACCGTTATTACCGTAGACCAATTTGAGAATAATTTTAACAGATGGACTGCTGAATGATTTTTATGTAGTCCTTTTCTTTTCTAGGTCCAAAAAGTCCTACTATTGTAATGAGCAGAGGCGGCTTTACCTATAGTGGCGAGGGTTGTGGTGCACCAGGGCGCCGAGTATAGGGCTACGAGCAGCTTGCAAGTCGTGACACACAAAGCATTAAAAAATTTTTTTTGATGGACTAATGAATGTGGAGGAAGCTAGACTAATGAATGTAAAATAATGTAGAAGTCGTGACACTTGGCAAGATACTCTCTGCCCACCCCGTAAGGGACTTGAAGATATGTATGTGAATTTTTTTGACAAGCTTACATAGGTTACTCTTTCGCCATATATACTGTAGCTTTACAACCAGGTTGGGACTCTGTACCTGGTTTGATGACAAAGGGGGCATCCATAACTTACGTTACACTTTAAGGGGGAAGGAGGGGGTTAACGAAATGTGACAAGGGGAAGGGTCACAGAGAAGGGATCTTTGTGATGTCACATATAAGCTAAAATCTTTAACAAATATTCATCCTGTTGTAACTATTATTTAGAATATTTTATTTAATACACCTTGCTATTGAATTGCTCTATATATTAATAAATTATATTAATAATATATATTAATAAATGCGTATTTTTAAAGATCTAAGCATACATAAGGTCAGACAGACGCGAAGCGACTTAATATAGTAGTGATTATGTAGTGATTACTTTCAGGCCCAGGTACCGCTAACTATGTAAATCGTAAAGAATTATCAGCCTTAATATCAATCTGTAAAATTGGTTATTTTTATTTGTAAACCCGTACACAAACATGAACATGTATATTACCGGCGGCCTACTCTCCCTCCATCTTACGAATTTTTGATCTGGTAACAACATGTTATCCTGACGCGAGTTTTACATTTTTGGCTCATCACAAAGAGTGCACGACGCCGCTAAAAAAGTTAAAATAAATAAATATCGTCACGTCCTTATTTCCTCGAAAGGGTAAGCAGAGGTACATACTAATATGCACCCACGATTAGCCGACAATATTAGGTCCCATAATGCGACGGGCGGCAAGTCCGTCACCAATCGGACTAATCCGATCCCAGGCAACAATATGTTTTTTAGAAAAACTGAAAACGCTCATAGAACAAGTTGCCCGACCCGGGAATGCACCCGGAACCTCTCGCGTCAAAGTCGGACATCATTATATTATATTATAATTAGTAAAACACTTTTCCACATAAACAACCACAGTTTTGTGGAAAAGTACAAGAGTGTTTTACCAAGTGCCAACGAAGGAAAATATATTAATTTTCATATTTCCAAGATTTTCTAGTACGAATAAAATTCGCTTTGTGCCTACCGTTGCGAAATTTCAAATGGACATATTATACAATGAACATAGACATTTAAACAAATACAGAATACCACAGCTGCTACAACATGGAAACTCTAAACCAATTTATTTAAAAATACAAGTATCACTCAAGCGACCTAGGATCAAAAATATATGTTATCTACGTATAAGCAATAGTTCTTGTATATTCCAAACTAAAATGTTTTTTTTTACTCTGTAGTCTAGGTAGGCTGATAGACTAACTCTAGGCTTAGGATTAGAGTTCATCAACCTATTTATCAAAATAAGTATAGATAATGCGTTTGTTTTTATCATATTGTGCTTAACAGACAAATGGACACATAAAAATGTTCAATACTGAACCGATTTTGATCAAATGTCACAAATATTTGTAATTTGAGCCAACTTAAAAGTTTAAATAGTTTTTGGAATTTGAACCAATTTAATAAGTAGTAAGGATATGAATATCCTTTTTGGTAACATTTTCATAAACCAATCAAATTACCTATTACCTATACCTTTGACGTGTTCTGGTTTGGTTGGTAGGGTAGCCGGTAAACTTGCTTTTGCACGAGGTCTAACATCCCGGCCTCAAGTTAGCATCGCACCATTACCATCTTTGGTGTCTATAACCTCTGCTATAAAATACTTCCATGGTGTCTAAAGAAGATGTATCTCACTAATTTCAGGTGAGCTGTATGCTTGATCACTGTCTTATAAAAAGGCTGCGGAAAAAAGCATTAGGATATAAAATAAATCTCCTTTGTTAAGGAACAAATCTTTCAATATAATAGCATCAGTGATCTAAATGGTTTCTTTGAGACAATATAAGTATCGGAGTTCGATTTACTTCGATTCATTACTACTCGAATCCAGTAGAGGCGGCGTTGGTAAAGTTTAATTGACTTTCAAGATTTTTAATTAGAAACTTAAGAAAAGATACACCGAAGGAACTGTAGACGGGGCTCTCAAATGATATTACAATTCTTATGGGCGTATTTACATGTTACGATTAATCGTGGTTTAATATTACACAATAGGTATGTAGTATATTACTTAACGTAACGCCTTGAAATGAACACCGCCCGGACGTACGAAAAAGCGTGACAGGCGTCACGTTCCGAGTGTAAGCAAGAGCGCGTAACACAGCGATAGGGAAGCACGATTGGCCTAAGCGTTCATCTAGTGATGCATACAAAGTATGCATTTTTAGTAATATTTTCTTCTGATGTTATCACGTAAAATGATCGTTCATAAATTAAATTTACAGTATTTTTTCTGACATTTTAAGCCTCATTTTTTGAATTGTGAGTAGCCTAACAATGCTACTCAATTCTTGTCAGAGACAATTTTTTCTGGTATGAGAACAGTGGCGGTATTTCTAAGCTTATGTTTAATTTACATACATATATACATATCTTCACGCCAAGTCCCTTATGGGGTAGGCAGTATAGTAGGTACCTAGGTAGGTAGGTAGTTAGTAATAGACAGTATCGAGTACCAAGTGTCACGACTCCTACATACTTGCCTAGCTTCCTCCACATTCATTACTCTCTTCATACATAC
>DVZN01000575.1:0-12541 GCA_018237365.1 Caria ino melicerta
TGGGGCGGCGCGTCGCCCGGGCTGCCGCGCGCGGTGGCCGCCGCCGCCTCGGCCGTGTCCATCGCCTCCATGCACCAGCAGAAGAAGCGCGGCATCAAGAGCTCGCTCGGAAGGTTCTTTAGTAAAAAAGAAAAGGCAGGCATGCCGGTGAGATTTTTCTCTAGCCTTATTCTATCGTTGTAGTATGCACCACTAGGAGCTTTTCCTAAACCACATTTATTTTTATTCTATAACTAACTTCAATATTATCTATGTCCGAAATTGTGATTTTGTCGTCTGAAATTTCTTCCTTAATGTCTGAAGGTAACAAATTTGTTATGGCATTGCCGCCATAAGCTCAGTGTTTTTTAACATCACTGTGCTTTATTTGAGAGGGTGTGGGGTAGCCGGTAAACTTGCGCATTTCCTAAGAGAGCAGTTTGTTTGGTAAAAATATTAAAATCGTGGTGTCAGTTACTTGGAAAAATGTCTTAGAGCTTTATCACCTATGTAAAAGTCGCACGTGAAGCGGTGATATCGTCGTGGTTTACTTGCACATGTTTCTGCACTAACAACTTTGAACTTATACCGAAGACGCAATGTTGTGTTAAATATAAACCTACGAAATTATCAAAATGCATTTGAAAACTTTCAAACAATTCTTCTACGCACCGGGCGGTAAAAATAATTAGTATCATAAAAACGATTCCACCCGACTACAATAAGAATCGTGTTAATCGTGAAACGCGAGAGGGTGCTTTGATTTTAGATTGCCACCACTCCAACGCTCGTTACTACCTTATAATATAGAGAGAGACTGTCGTAGTCGGGTGTAGAAGCTTTACACGCTAGGCGGGGGCTCTGACGGTGGTGTGTGCAGGCGCTGCAGGCGGGCGGGCGCTCGCTGTCGGCGTCGCTGGGGCTGGCGGCGCTGGCCGACGACGGCGACGCCGCGCACCACCACCAGCAGCACCAGGACTACGCGCGCACCAAGACCAAGTACCTGCCCTCCTCTCCTTGCACGGGACTCGATAATAATCACCACTCGAGTGGCGAACCCGCACTCAACTCGTTCGAAAGTTAGAATTTGTAGTGGACGAGACGGCTTACACCGATTTTTTTCTTTCGTTTAATATTAAACTTAACTACATATTGAATAACTTTTCTTATCTGTCTTGATCAATAGTTCTATTGCTATTGTTGTTACGAACAACTTGGCTTGAACTTTGGCGGACTTGTAAGTGAATTTCTTCGCCGTTACTTCTCAGTGAGTACCCGTGTTTCCGATCCGGTGGTAGCTTAAAAATTATTAACGCGTCATAAGTGCTAAATTTTTGGTTCACGTGATTAAATGATTTGAGTTTGAGTGTCGAACCGAGTTTCGCCACTTGTCGGAAATGATCAGAGGTTAGGTCCCATTAGAGGATAAGGTCAATTCGCAGTTCATATTTTGTACCTTTTTGCTTATCATCTTAATCTTTTAAACCTTACATACATACAAACACATATACATACATATCTTCACGCCAAGTCTCTTACGGGGTAGGCAGAGAGTATCAAGTGCAAAGTGTCACAACTCCTACATACTTTTTTTTATAATATTGGAAGGCAGACAAGCAGACGGATTTCCTGATGATAAGAAATTCACGCCGCCTATAGACACCAAAGGTGGTAATGATGCGCTGCCAACCTGAGGCCGGGATGTTAGGCCTCGTGCAATAATAAGTTTACCGACTACCTTACCCTCCAAACCGGAATACGTCAACGGCAAGCACTGCCGTTATGGCGGCAAGAATAGGTAAGGCGGTGATACCATTCTACCCGGGCGAGCCGCTGCGAAGCTCTACCTAGTAAGAAGATCACGGTGCTAGTGAAAGTAATCCTATGCTCGCCTTTTACGAGCTGTCTGGCAGGAAGGTAGATGGTCCATTCTGCAAAGGAGCCCGGACCAACACGGGGGAAATTTTTTCTTCACCGTAATAGCTCTCTCAGAAAATGTTCTTAAGTTAGAAAAACTCGTTGGTTCATTTTCAGTTGTAAATCTGGATTACCGAAATGGAAGTCAAAAACGCAAACCACTAGATCACCGACTACTCAGGCTCTTCTTCGGCATAATATACCTTCCTTGGCCATTCAATCTACATATTTGAGGCTCTCGTGATAAGGTTTTGGTCAAGATTCCTCCCTATATCATAATATTATGCATATGAATATTATTGTTGAATCAATATCCCACGTCGTGTCTGTAACCTCCTTAATCAGGTCCATGAATCTTACTTGGTCCTACTCAGCTTGCATGTGTTGCATGCAACTAATGCTAGAGGAAGTTGTTGGACATCTTGACCACATATTATTATATTTTTGAGGTAAGATTTAAAAAAAATTCGTTTTTATTGATAGTAGAGTACCTGTTGTACAGCAACTAGCTCGGGATCCATCGTGCTTTTCCTTGCCATAATGACAGCGCCATGTTTGGGATTGGAGAGTAGGGTGGCCGGTAAATTTGCACATTATGCTTACTGAGGAGATAGTTGTCGCTTGCTATGAGGAGAGGTGAGTGCAATAATAGCTTATTTCATTAAAAAAATTGTAACTATAACTGAAATATTTTTTTATGAAATTTAAGGTTCAATAGTCCCAAGTTCACCTGTGGAAACTGGACCATCTGATATCACCGTGAAAAAGCTTCAAGCGTTCTTTGCTCAAGGAGAACCTGTCAAGAAGGAATCGGTTCTTAGGTAAGACAAAAAAACATTCTGCATACCTAGGATCCACCGCTTGGTTTATTGTATTGAAAACAGGTGAAACCGTATTTATTTTGTCTCTAACAGGCGTTTCTAATGGTGCCCAAAACGGTTCATAATTGACGGAGTTGTCAAATAACAAACAATCTATACATATAATAAAAGTGTAGAATATGAGTGAATTCTGTACATCGAAAAAATTTAAAAAAAATCAGTCCAGACGACTAAACTGTCTGTCTGTGTGCCTGTCTGTCTGTACCTTGGCTTCGGTTAACGCCGAATCTACTGGACCGATCGTAACGAAATTTGGCTGGCGCATACTTTATGATCCGAGGCAGGATACTTTTTATCCCGTTAACTTAAGAGGTTCCTGTGGGAGAGAGCAGAAACACAACATGTAAAATTGACCATAATTCATTAACGTGTAGTCCAATTTCATTTATTCTTGTTTTGTTTGTAAGATGGGGTGAGGATGGCCCACTCAGGCGGGCTGGGGAGGGATGAAATGAGGCAGTTAGTGTGCTATGGAATGGAGATGGGTGGGGAGTGGTGGTGGCGGTGGAGATGGTGGTGGTGGTGGGGATGATGGAAGGGGGAAATGTGTTGGTGGGTGTGGTAGTGCTGAGGATGGTGGTGGTGGGGATGGTAGGGAGATTCGTGACCAGCTTCCCCATCAGTCCCCACCCTCCCATTTGTAGACTACTTTATATACTCTTTAATTTAGGGCGGGATTGCGTGAGGTTGTGGGGGTGGAGTGGAGTGAAGTGAAGTCAAATGACGTCGAGAAGAGTTTGCTAAAAATAAAAATGCATGCGAAGCCGCGGGCAACAGCAAATAGTGCAATGTGAGATGAGGGTTCGGATTAAATGAAAGACTCGCGATCTGGATAGTACTGACTCTTTATTATATCATAACATAGTATTTAAATGCATGTATAGGCAGCTTACATACGAAGATAAACATAAGGCTACCTACACACTACACCTCCTCACCAGTTGAAAAAAAAAAGATAGTTATACTATTTTTTTTTATACTCAGAGAGAATTTACATTATACAAAAATATTTAAAATTGTACATAATAATTTCTAGAATATAAAAAGAGTAATTAGTAATAATATTACATGAAAAAAAATACAATTAAAGTTTACATGGTTTAGTTCGATTCTTATGAACTATTTCTTTTTTCCTATTATTATTTTAACACTATTTAATTATTTTAACATTACAATCCATATCCTCAACCACAAAATAAGGTTCCAAATAAATACTTTGCAATTTGTTTCCACAAGGGTTTTTAATAACAAATAACTACATTTATCATAATAAACAGGAACAAGTAATTTATCAAAATGTTGTTTTCTTTTATATTTACTGTTTATTAAATTATTTTTAGCATCCCTATGAGCTAGTTGTAGTCTATATTTTAATTCATATGGATAATCATCGAAATTATACAGTGGGTCAATGAGACCGCTCCTCAAATTGCTTGGGATATTACATGACTTACCGAACACTAATTCGTGAGGTGTGTACCTAGTTTCAGAATGTACTGTAGTATTATAACTGAAACATCAATACGGTAACCAATCACTCCACGAGTTATTGTTCTGTTCACAATGTATACGTCAATACGCACCCATATGTTTATGTGAGTTTTCGATTGCTCCTAAACTCTCATGGTGATATGCTGTTGAAGTTAAATGATTTATTTTAAAAATATCACATACCTGCTTCATTGTGCTGGAAACGAACTCAGTACCTCTGTCTGTACCTATCTCTCTCGGTATTCCATAGCGTAAAATAAAATTATTTACGAATGACCTTGCTACGCTTACCGTATCCTTAGTTCGTAGCGGATACGCCTCTACGAACTTTGTTTACTCACATTGTAACGTGAGAATATAGCAAAAATCGTTATCATCCCTAAGCTAGGGTCCCACAATATCTAAAAACACTTTATCGAAAGCAGAATTAGAATGTTTTACATTAATAGAGTGTTTGTGCTTTTGGCGTTGTTCACATTTTTCCATACTTGGTCAAAAGTAATGTTTTTTGATATTGCTAATCATTCTTCTAATGCTCGCGTGGCCACTTGCGGGCAATAAATGAAAATCATTAATAATAACACGCCTATCGTCAACATTATTTATTTTTTTGTACTCCTTTTACTACACAATACGTGGACCGGTCCATTTTTTTATTTTTATTTTCTATTATGCTAGCTATAAAATCCATATTTTCCTCTCTTTTTATTATGCATAATTCTTTAATATAATTATTTTTTCATAATAAATCCAAATCTCTCAACATTTCGTCTCGCGAGAACATTGATCGAGAATGAGGATTAAAATAAATAATAGATTTCCTAGGAATATACATAAAATACTTTGTATATTTTATCAACACATTTTGATGTTTTATTTTATATAATTCGCTTTTTGTAATCAAAGACAGTTCAGTAAAATTTTTCGGTTTATTAATTATTTCCACGACTCTCGGGTGATCAGACCTCAAGTCGGTGGCAACACTAACATCCGAAGAACTATTTTGTGTCGAATTATTATTACTTCGCTTGTGCCCTTGTTAACACAGATACTTCACACATACTTTTTAAATCGTCAGAAGTCGTTATAATACGCGATAATGCGTCAGCTGGGGCATTATTAGAGCCTTTTAAATATTCAATAGTGTTATACTCAGATAATTGTCATCTAAATTTTGGTAAACGACTTGACGGATCGCGCATGCCAAATAAATATACCAACGGTCTATGGTCTGTCTGTATAATAAAGTTCCTACCATATAAATAAGGGCGAAAGTACTTTACTAGAGTGTAACTATGGCTAGCAACTCTTTTTCAATAGTAAGGTATTTACGTTCGGCCTTATTTAAGCTACGACTAGTATATGCTACTGGCCTGCCATCTTTATTACAGAACACTAATCCCATAGCTAACCCGGATGCGTCCGTTTGTAAAATAAATGTATATTATTCCCTAAAATCTGGGTATTGCAACACCGGTGGATTTATTAACTTATTCTTTAAGGTTTGGAACGCATTTTCACAATCTTGTGACCATACGAACTTTACATTTTTACACAATAAATTATTTAACGGATAAACTATACTTGAAAATTTTGGAATAAACTTGGAATAATAATTTACAAATGCTACGAAACGCTTAACTTCTTGAGTGTTTCGAGGTTTTGGATAGTCCTTTATTGTTTTGGTTTTATTTGGATCCGGCATTATTCCTTTTTCGGATACCATGTGACCCAAATAAAGAATTTCTTTCTCCAAAAATATACATTTAGTTGGATTTAATTTTAAATAAACTTTTCTGAGTCTACTAAAAACATTAAGTAAATTTTGATTATGTATAGCCAAATTTCTTCCAAACACTACTAAATCGTCTTGGTAGATTAGGCATTTCTCGTAATTTAATCCCGACATAACTATAGTCATCATACGCGAAAAAACATTGGGACTAGTTTTTAAACCCATTGGTAATCTCGTCATTTGGTATTGATTCTTATTAGTTGTAAAGGCTGTGTACGGTCTACTTTTAGTGTCTAAATCAGTTTGAAAAAAATCCTTGATATAAATCTAAATGTGAAAAATACACACATCCTGAGAGAGAATCTAAAATCTCTGTGATATTGGGCAATGGGCAATCTTCCTGTATCTGATTATTTAATTTTCTATAATCTATGACAATACGCCATTTTTTAATCCCAGTATTATCGAGTTTTTTCGGTACTAGTAATAATGGACTAGACCAAGGACTCCTACTTTCCTCAATTATTCCTTCATCTAACATATTCTTTATTTGCCTGTCTATTTCGACCTTTTGAGTTTGAGGCAATCGATAAGTTAGATAAGGTATGTTGATATAGTGAAGTAGTTGACAATTTATCTCCCGGTAACTGAAAAATATCAGGGAATTTCGCACAAATATTTTCAATGGAAATTCTTTCCTCGGTGTTTAAATTATTTAATTTTAACAAAGAAAATAACGTTTTTACTCTATTTAAATTAATTATTGACTTATTAAACTGACATATATAATAATCCTTTAATAATGATTTTTGTTTACTGAAAAATAATTTAAATTAACGCTATCATTTCTATTATTTAAAATGTTTATTGGAATTTTACCATCTACGGGTTTCACAATGGAACTAGCAATAAATACGCCGTCACATAATTCCTGGCATCCACGACATATTCCTCGTTACTATTTATATTAATAAAGTGGATTGATTCACTTCGCGAGGGGACCGTCAAAAAAGTTTTTACTGAAATGTTACTAATTGGTAACATTATATTATTTCCCGCAATAGAAGAAAGTTGTAAGGTGTTCAATTTGTAATTTAAAACAGCATTATATATTTATTTTTTTTAGAAAATCTTGACCTAAAATACCGATAGTTCTAGAAGGAACTTTGTTTAATACATAACATTTATGAATAAAACTTTGATTATTATTTTGTAATGATATAAATACATAGCCTTCTGAAATGATATCGCCTCCTATTCCTTTTATGTGAAGCGTCTATTTATGGAATGGAATTTGTAAACTTTTAAGAGCGTTACTTTCAATTATGGAAATCGATGTGCCAGTATCAATTAACCAACTGTGTTTATGTAAAATGAAGAGTTAATGTAAAATGAAACCTTGTTGAGCGCATTGCATGTCCAAATATAGTTAGTCCAAATATAGTATGTTCTTAACCTTTTTAATTCGTCATAAATATTAATTAGATCCTCGGCCATTAATTAATATCTAACAGTGTAAAATTATATTTAATCAACAGGACACATATAAAATATGAAATATATTAGGAGCAAAAGCTTTAACTTCTTAATAAATTTTTATTTCCTAAGTTAGCAATTTCCTCACAAATACATTATTTGAATGTATACTCGCGGTTATTTTAGTGAAATACGTATAATGTAAGTAATAATATAAGATATGCCCTTATCCTAAAAACACATCAGTACAAATTGTTTTATAAACTGAAGTTTGAAACATACATAATGTCAGTGTCCTTTTTTTTTATAATTTTCTTAATCACTTTTTTTTTTAACACTCACTTTTATTTTTTCCACTGATTTTCTTTTTACACACGGAGAAAAGAAACACATGAAAAGTACCTTATATGATGGTATTCTCCGGCTCACTCATCTTCTGTCGCCGCAGGATATCTCATTAGCCTGTTTTCATCTAACCTTCTCAGAATTTCCATTTTTTTATTATTTTATAGGCAATGTAGATTATTCCTAAACCCAGGATAACCACGTTTACAACCAGAATGATATTTGTCGCTGCGTGTAGACTTTGCGAAGTAGAAGCCGAGTTTTGGCCTCCTGCTCCAGAATTTTGTGCAATTACGACCTCTTCTTTGGACGATCTGGCCCCCATTTTCCTTTGTTTTTTTTTTCTTTATACATTTACACTATTAAAAAACTTCATTTATTTATTTTTATGTTATAATTGTCAGTTATTTAATGATTGATTTCACTTTTGTAAAACTAGTAGTGGTAACTTTAATATAAAACGTCACAGGTATGATTCTCGACATAACTTAGTCCTTATATGGGTACACGCGCCGGCAACATGACCCGCGCTGGCAGAGTCGCCATGTGAGATGAGGGTTCGGATTAAATGAAAGACTCGCGATCTGGATAGTACTGACTCTTTATTATATCATAACATAGTATTTAAATGCATGTATAGGCAGCTTACATACGAAGATAAACATAAGGCTACCTACACACTACACTGGGAATGGGCGTTTATTAAATTTATTTACGTACTAGTTGCAATCCGCGACTTCGGCCACGTGGTCTTCAAAACCATTTTACGAATTTTATTTTTTTGTACGGAACACTAATTTTTTTTTAAATGAAAGTAGCCTAAGTTATTTCTTGTTACATCAGCTATTTGCTAGTTAAAGTACCGTCAAAATCAGTCCAGCGGTTACAGAGATTAGTTGGAACAGACAGACAAAAATCGAAAAAAGTTATTTTTGTAGGTATATGTAAGAAAAGCGGTTTTTTAGTATTAATAGACAATTAAATTAATAATAAATAAAATCAAATTTCACTTCACTGTTATTTATGTGTGTTATTCCTTTATTTTTATGGATTAGTATCGTTAACTTACACACACATCACAAGCAAGTATTTGTCGTGCGATTAGTTCTTTCAGTGTAATTTGTTCAGTGACATTTTTGACGTGATAACGCACGTACGAAAAACCGTCACTCATTGTCATGTTCCACATGCAAGCGAGAGCACGGAAATAGCAGTTAAGCGGCACGATTTGCCAAAGCGTTTGATTTGTGAAGCATACAAATACATTGTAAATATTAGTGCGAATTACTCTCTACTTCCATAAATAAATTATACCGTGAAATTTGGCATAATATAATATGGATCCAATTTGATCAAGACCGTAATTTATAGCAGCCTAAGGGATATAACGGAATAGCGATCAAACTTTGGGATAAGGTTATCGAATCGGAAGGAAGTTCGTTCTAATATATAGTTGTCTTTTGATAATACGATATTTCATAACTCAGATCCCTTAGCTACCGCGTTGGTCGTGTGTTTAGCGTACCCGCCTGACGACGCCAACGAGAGACGTGACATGTTATTTATTATATACACATTAAGATAATATTATTGAATTTTGGATATAAAGCATTTTCGTAAATAAATAAATAGGTACCGGTTTTTCCTACGCATGATGATGTAAGTTTAATCACTACTAGACAAATTTATTAGAAACTAGCCGTTGCCCGCGACTCCTTTGCGTGGGACAAAATAAATTCTCGTTATTCCCGTGTCAATCCCGATTCCCAGGAACTCCGGGATAAAAAGGAGCTTATGTGTTATTCTGGGTCTTCAGCTACCTACATACCTAATTACATTGTAATCGATTCTGTAGTATTTGCGTGAAAGAGTAACAAACATCCATACATACATACCAACTTTCCCATTTATAATATAATCAGAAATTAAAAAATTAGAAATATATCTTTGCGTCTTATAATAAATAACCTTACAAAGTTTTAACTCTTCTGTTTGGCGCAGCAAATGCATCTAAAGAAAATTCTTAAAAATCGCCTGAATAAATTGAAATTAAAAAATGTTTTTTTTTTATTTATACGGATTCTGTGGAGTATGTCTCCACAGAATCTAAATAAATAACAAAGGATCGCTAAATGTGTTGCTAAGCGCAAATCACGAGAACGTCTGAACTGATTGCGCTAATTTTTTTATAATATTTTTGGAATATGGTTCTCACGGACAGGAAAATTTTAAAAATTGAAAAAGTGTAAAAACAAAACTTTATATATTCCCATACAAAAGATTCGTAATAATACTTAAAAGTCCATTTGAACTTTAATTCCATAACATAAGTATTAGTGGAGGGATTTCGGGAAGGCAAAACAAGTGAAGGAAATAGGCAGTACGAAGTTCGTCGCCGGGTTTGGTCGTAGGTAATAAGTACCTACTACCTACTAACTTAGGTACAGAAGTCTCACTCTCTAACAAAACGTAAGTTTAATATAAATTTGATAATTTATATCTGAGTGCAATCAAAATTGACACTTATGACATCGACCAAACGTTCACGTTGTGGTCACGTTCACGACAACTATCTCGAAGCGGTGTCGCGCTAATGCGGTTTCCTCTTGAACTACCTACTAGAGCAGGCAGTTGGCGAATATACCTAAATTGCAGAGTGACAATCCCCTTGCTGTCTCGGCGTTCTTGAGTTATAAGTATTCTGACTAACAGGACATAAAAAATCTAAAATCTTGAAAATATGTTCCGTTATTCCTGAGTTATAAGTGTTCTATCACGACTTATGCATATAAACTATATTTTTTTTTAATTTATTTGTTAAATTTATGTGAATGCTATTGGCGAAAAATTTAATTAATCGCATATTTACATAACTACTGGATGAAAATACCAGCCATTATTTAATTTGCAATATTTTTCCTTGTTCCGCGTTATATCGGTTTCACGGTAAATTAACAAAAACTGTTACTTAAGATAGGTATAGATTATTGTGTAGGTACGTAATAACAATAGGATAGGAGGAGGAACAGACGTAAAATGAAGTGATTCTAAAAGCCTCGTTCCACAGATATGGGATCCTAATATAGCTTAACACTGTTAATAGATTTTTGAGATAGGTTGTCCTTGTATTTTACTGACGCATGATCAGGCATTAGTTATTGTCTGCGCAGCAAAGGGCCTGCAAAACTTAATTTGTCTAGTCACCGGTTACAAATAGGCCTTTCTGCTCGATGGCTTTATTGATTGCTAAAGGGATTTGAGCAGTGCGAGGGTTGTTCGCTTTGGTTATCTCTCAGTTTTAGTATTATAAGCTGGATGCATAGATAAAATATTTTTGACAGGAGTGTCAGGGTTTAAAGTTTTGGTAGTGTTTAATAAAAAAAATACTGTGTCTGTGGCCACGATGACTTTAAAAAGAAATTGAATAGGAAATGTTAATAAGAGGTTAATAAAATATGTAGTCTTTCGGCTCTTTTGAACTTATTTCTGTAAATGTACTTAATATAAAGTTTTGAGTGGTAAAAAAAGTTTGTAGAGTAAATAATTCACTTAGCATATATTATAAATCAATATAAGCCATAATCTATAAACATAAATAAAATTGGAGTGTCTGTTGTCTGTTTAATATTACAATATTAAAATAACCTCTTCTTACTAAATGCAAACTGAATTGCACTGTACATTGCCTAAATATATTTTTTTACGATTTTTTGCCCGTCTGTTTTTCCGGATAATCTCTATAATGGTGTACCGATTTGGACGGGACTTCCACTGGCAGATAGTTGATGTAATAGGGAGCTACTTTCATTAAAAAAAAGAAATAGTGTACCGTGCAAAAAAAATCATAAAATGTTTTAAAGACCCACGCGAACGAGGTCGGGGGTTTCAGCTAGTCTATCGTGGTCAAGCGTAGTCCGACTTTTATGCACGAGGTCCCGGTTCGATTACAGGATCAGGCAACTTGCTCTATGTGTTTTTTTCAATTTATCTGGAAAACATAACTTTACCTGGGATTGGATTTGTGCCCGATTGGCGGCGGACTTGCCACCCATCACATCATAGGGCCTAAAATCGCCAGCTAATCGTGGATGGATACTAGTATGTACCTCTGCCTATCCTTGCCACGCTAATAAGCGTGACGATATTTGTTTTTATTTATAATATATAAAAAAAATTGGAGTGTCTGTTTCTAATATCAAATTAGCTGCTTTTAGAATTTATATCTACTTTCCGTCGGCACTTGGTGGAATTCCATTATATATTCACTTTTTAACACACTACACTTTAATTATGTTGTGGAAAATGCCTACGTCATACAAACAACGCACCCTCCAGGTTCAGGGCTCTACGATCAGCGGTTTAGGCTGTATGTTGATCCTTTAGTAATTCAGAACAAAGTATAGTTTCTAGCTATTACCATAATTCATATAAAGTTTAAATCGGTTTGTAAAATGTATATTTAATTACATAGACAAAATGTAAATTTATACCCAAAGAAAAAATCACTGATGACTCATTGTATCTGACTCATGGTCGTAGATACAGAAAGGTAAAATTTGCAAAGACGTAAATGTGGAATAGAACAGGATTATGTCATGCGTTTGAGTAGTGCTCTTTAGATGTGGGGTTTGTATAAATATGCTTTGCACAATTCACTGCTTATTCCAACGTTACTTTATGGAAGTGAGAGTTGGGTATGTCAAAAGAAGCATGAAAG
>DVZN01000576.1:0-12541 GCA_018237365.1 Caria ino melicerta
AACAAGTTGCCTGACCCAGGAATTGAACCCAGGACCTCTCGCGTCAAAGTCGAACACCGACACCACTAGACCACAGATCTAGATATTTATCTAAAAATAAGGAGCAATGTAGTGGAAATTGGTCTAATATGTAATATTCGGCTATTAAAATGATTCATCAAAATCAATGCAAGTAGTAAGAAATTATGGAGACAGGTAATTTCTAGTTTTATATTAAAAGGTGATTTTTCGTCATAATATTATAAAAACAAGAAAAATAACTTTAGTAAATAACTCACCCCTCCAGCTCCTTTGCCAATCTTCTGCGGTGCAAACCCAGGGTGAGAATGTAAAGAGGATACAAATGGGCTGGTCTTATCATCTTTGGTCTGCGCCTGACCGGAGCTCGCTGAGCCGGAGCGTCTTGCGCTTTCTGCACCGAAACGCGGCTGTGGTTGCCATCCGTACCCACCCTGGTATTGTGGGTGGTACTGGTATTGATTATGGTGAGGCGGTGCATTCATACCGCCTTCAAGCCAAGCAGCGCGGCAATACAATGAAAGAAAAAACAAAAAGCGTAAGGGGATAGGACAGGGGAGGGCGGGGCAAATTATAATATGCACTAAATAGGGTTGCCAACTTTTTGTGATTCTGGGAAAATGCAAAATAAAATTAAAACAGCATTTCTTTTTACATATCAGCTTTGCCTAAGTACAATCAGTTAAAATCAATCTTACATTATTTAATAGTTGGCAAACAGCATCCAATACAAAAACAACAAAAACACAATATATTTGCAACTTAATTTAAAAAAGTTAAAGTCTTTAGAATATGTTTGAATGAAACCAAAATTCTCTGAAATATATATTTAAATGTGAAACATGTGAATTACCTCAAACATAATTTTGAATATAATATGGTGGTCATAAGAACCTATTTTTTAAACTAAATTATTGCCTTTTTAAAAAAAAAGTTTGAATTGTATCTGTTACAAGTTCCATGGTTGTGATATAAAACAATAATATGCACATAGTACACAATAAAGATAGTAAGGATAATTTAAATATAAATATACAATAAAAAAAATTAAGTGATTATGTTAATTTTTTTTACACTGCTTTCATTAAACAACAAAATTTAATAAATTTCTCAAAAAAACATGCTAATTTCACAAAAGTTATTCCATTTTCTATAAATTTAAGAGAATTTCAGTAGGATTGGCAACCCTAACTATTTCTAATAAAAACGTACAGATTAGTGTGAGCAGTGAGTGAATAGAAATTTAGTAGACTCTATAGCATAGATGAACGGAACAGAAGTGATTGCGAGATGCTCGCGTGTACCCCATAGAACCTAATTCCAAATAGATGAGTGTGGACAATTTTGAAAAAAAAATAATCAAATTATCATATTACCTTTCATCATACCAAAACTCATTGGGGGCCCCGCAATCATGTAGTCTGTTTCAACATAACAAAACATGAAACAAAACCAACATAATAGAATGTAAGTGTAATGCGTAAATAATAAAAGAGAAAATAAAGTTTACAGATGCAATATTGTTCGAAATAAAAGCAGAGAATGCGTCATGCTTGTCCGGCAAGACAGCGGTTAGATACCAGCATTACGTAGATGTCATACTTGCATTTGCATACGAGTGAGTATATTTGAAGTAAACATTGACAAGTATACATCAATTCCAAGGAATCCACACATATTACTGTATACGTAACTTATTTAGGCAGAAGACACTGCTTTGTCATTGGCTTTTAATTATTAATAAACCAAAAATAATTTTTAAGCAATAAAACAGCATAAAAGCGACTTCCAGGTCACATACATAAATAAAAAAATTGGCACCACCTCAGAAGTACATACTTTTTCAGACAAAAAAAGAATTGAAAATCTGTCCACAATTGGCTGTGAAATCAGTGAACATATGTATACATCAGAACATAGAACCTCCTCCTTTTTAGAAGTCAGTTGATGATTTACCATAAGTACTCTACTCTTTGCATACTTTGTAAAAGGTTTGTAATTGAAGTATACAAAAAAAACTATTCTTGTTATTCACCATTTTTGTACACATACTTCCTTTTTTGATATTGATGCAATTTTTAAATAAATTTAATGTTTTAAACGAATAGCTCCAAACTATTTGTAGTAAAATATCAGTGTTAATCAACGGCTAATCCCAATATCGAGTTTTCGTCTGACAGATCAATCTGAGATAGAAACCAATCTTTCGATTGATCATCTATATAATTGCAATCTAAAGATTGATTGTTGAAACAGTTTGTATAACAATTGGATCGAAATTTCAATCGAAGATCGGCAAAAATTGATTGAGATTGCTTATTGGGATCCACCGTAAAAGTACAAAAACTCAACCTAAATACATCATTATTAAATTTTATCATTTGCATTCAAATTCATGGCTGAATACAGTTTAATGTCAATTTATAGATATTCCAAGTATACAGCAACAAGTGTGTCATCCTCCAGTATTTCAACCATCCAAGCTTGCAATGTCAGGTATCATACTTTTGCTATTAATTAAGTTAGTATCTAACAACATTCTAACATTAAATCAAAATAACAGGCGTTACTATTGCCTTAAAACTACAAAAGTTATATATTCATTTTAAACTAGTTTTAAGTTATAGAGGAATACAAACGCGGATTGCTTTGTGGACTTGGCATCGACATGGCTGTGTTTGGTTTGTATGTGTTAGGTGCTGCCATTACAAGTATCACACAACTGTTTCTGAAAAAAAAGACAAATAAATGATACGTAGGACGCATTACAAATAAACTAGTAGAAGATAGGGCTGTTAAAAAAGAAAAGCCCCAATACATTAAATTGGGTAATTTGGAGACATCTTGAGAGATAGCTTATGCATAATTATGTCACACCATTTTGATAATTATTTGACCCCTCCCCCCTTCACACGTGGTGTGATGTCACATACAATTTTTTTTGTTTGTTTCAATTTAAACTGTACTAGAATTTAGAGTAAACTTTAGTAAAATCAACATTAAGTAAACTAATATTCTAAATAGTAGATCCCTGGTAAACCAGCCCTTGTCTAATCCGGCGCCTCTTGTAATCTGACGTGTCTATTCATTTAAACAGGATAAAATGTGTGCACACCACCACTAGTATGCTCCAAGAGTATCTATTGTTTTAATTCTGATTGCTTAATTTTATTATTTGAGCGAGTGAGATGTGATATTGGTGCGGCCAAATGATTACTGAATCACAATATACATAATGAAGTATGATTTGTACTTCCGAATATGTATAACATTTATAATTTTATCATTCAATCTGATTTGGGGGAGGCCTATGTCCAGTAGTGGACTGAAATAGGCTGATGTATGTATGTATTCAATCTGTAATTTATCATATTACTAGGTATTTTCTGTAAAAAAAATCAGACTATAGAGGGTCTAAGGAAGTAGTATTCTATAATTCTGCGAATTCAATAGTTAGACACTGCCCTGCAAAATGCTTGCCGGATTACTGTATTTGTTAGCGATTAGGGGTTTTTATATGTGACATCACTAAGTTCAAGACACTCTTACCCCTTTGTTACATTTTGTTAGACTTATAATAAAGAAATATATCCATAAATTAATTTATGGATTGCCCCTTTTTCAATTTCCTATATCATACTCAATAGAAACATTCCAGGGCGAATGAAAATAAACAAGCAACAAATCTCGATGGGATTGGTAAAAAAAAGTTTTTAAGATTCACAATATGGCATCCAAAATCTACCATTGTGTTTTTTAATGTACCCAGTGGTCACTCCCACTATCCGCCGATAGAATTCAAGCTGTTCAGGCTGTAGCAAAGAAGAAACAAATCCATATAATATATAATGAATGTGGAAGAAGCTAGGCAAGTATGTAGGAGTTGTGACACTTGGCACTCGATACTCCCTGCCTACCCCATAAGAGACTTGGCGTGAAGATATGTATGTATATAAATATACTAAAGAAAAAGAAAAAACTATGCAACTAGGTAGAAAAAGGTTAAAAATATTTAACGAATTACGAGATTTGACCCCATATTGAAAGAAAATACTTAGTGAATTAGACAAATTTACTCCATCTTGTGAGAAAATTATCCAATTAAATTTCGCAGTGCAATAAACTTAACACATACTTAAAATAGCATACATTCTGTCATGTACAAACAAATTTAACTTTACGTTCCTCCAAACTATATTTTTAATATTTGTTGTGTATACATTACAGGTCACACACACCATACATTTACAAAGCAACAACCAGTTTATACTGTGCCCTTTTCAACTCTGACATTGGCAGAATCACTGTAATCTCGGTGGAGTACAAAAAAAAAACAATAATTGAATTGAATGAGAAGCCTACTCAAATTATTATTAAAACAATAGTGCTGTAAAGAACAATACTGGTACATTTAGTTAATAAATAATAATAAATTATAATGTTTTATTTGAAGATGTGGATTGTGGGAGTGTTAAGGAGTTCATAGATTGAAAGTATAAGGTGTATAACAGTTTATAGTTTCTAATTATTACTAGGTTTTTATCTTAGCACACATACTAAACCTGGCTAAACCTCTACCATCCTTGTAGAATGATGACAGAGGAATAAAATTATACTAATTTTAGGAAGTCTTAATACTTATTAGAGGCATATGGACAGATTAGGTATTTATTTATATGAGCATTTTCGGTAAGCAAGGAAAACAATGAGGGTCAGACGAAAATTCTCTTATGCGTTTACTGCATTTAAGTTTAATAATGCCTGCATATAAAGTATTATATATCTTCACTTTCTCATACCAAAAGGCTATATGTTCTGCTGGGATAATATACAGCTAAATTCTCCAAATAAAATTTTAAATTAATAGATGTATTCAACACAGAACACTATACAATTGATATTCTTATACACCGAAATATTCAAACCTCAATAATTATGATGAAAGTAATAAAAATATATGTAGCTGTATGAATTTATGTATAAAAACATATGTGCTGGGTTGTAGATAAAAAATAAAAGTAGTTCCTTTTTCAGTAAGATTTTAGATAAATACACTAGAGACAAGAGAGAGCTTATATCGTTATTGTTTAACATTCAAAATCTCTAAAATTAATTTAGGTTAATCTTAAAACTATACCTAATTCCTTTACAATAATATAAATTGATTAAACTTACTAAATAAGTACTCGTTTATAACCAATACCAATTAAGAATTCAATATCCTTTCGCTACATTAATACTAAAATGAGGTATCTGATCTTGAAATAAAATGTTATAATTTACAGCAATCAGCATCAAATAGACGCCATACTTGATTGTAAATTGTTTGATGTTACTATTCAGTGTCGCCAACTTCAATAAACATGAGTCGCTAGGCATAATGTGAAATGTCGCTAGAAAGTCACTAACACTGATTACCTATGTACTAATTTTATCGTTGCATAGGCACAAGAAATAATTGCCTCTTTAAAATCAAGTGCGTGAGTACGAAAATTTATTTATTTTATAAATTTATTTATCAATTTATATTTTGGTAATTGTAGTATATTTAATATAAACAACAAATTATCTGTAAAATGTATCTTCGAATATTATCCATATATTGAGAAAAAAATAGTACAAATAATTGAGTCTTAAGCGTTTACAATAAAATGTTTTTACCTAATACTAATATTGCAACTCAATTTAAATTATTTATTTCCTTATTAAATCCTAAATACTGATAAATATGAAT
This sequence comes from Caria ino melicerta, assembly GCA_018237365.1. NCBI lineage: Eukaryota > Metazoa > Arthropoda > Insecta > Lepidoptera > Riodinidae > Caria > Caria ino. The sequence goes on from DVZN01000576.1 coordinate 5,753, forward strand.
AAAGTATATCATATGTTTTGGTACTTAAAATGATTTTTCTCCGATTCCCGAATAAAATTTCCACGGAAGAGCCGTGGAAATTTTATTCGGAAATCGGAGTAAATATAACTTCTGTAGCTTCTAGTAAAATTCTTATTAAATCAACTCGGCTTTCCAAAGATTAGGCAGATAACAAAAAAATACAAGAGATACAACAACATAAAAAGTCTTTAGATTTTAATATTATGTAAACTGTAAATAACTAATTATTACTTTAGAAAACACCATTATTTTAAAATAACAGATACACAATTATTTTAAAATAGGTGGTAGAGCTTTGCAGCGGCTCGCTCGGGTCGGATTGTACCACCGCCTTACTTAATTCTTCCGCCGCAACATCAGTGCTTGCCGGTGACGTGTTCCGGCTTATATTTACATAATTATAAGAATGGAAATTGAAAAAGAATGTGCAATGAGTACCTTCACCCTTTTTAGTATTAAGGTAAGTACTTACATGTTTTATTTTTAGGTTTTGGTTAACTAAGTTAAAACATATGACAACCTCATGAGTTGTTGATGCCTGTTAGTTTTAAATAGCAATTGTTCTAAATTAAGAAATAAGTAATAAGTATTTTAAACGGTTTTATTCTAGATTCACTTTCGTCTTTCAAATCCAGTAATTGAAATTATTCTTCTTTTCTTATCCGCCTGTTGATATAAAATGTTGTACATTTTTTAAATTACCTTTAGTTTTTGACGATAATGCTAGCGTACACGCCTAACGACACTAACAAAGATAAAGATTCGGGTTCGACTTTGTTGACTCGCTTGTGTGATTAATAATGTCTGTCTCTCTGGGACAGGGGTGCTATTTTTGAACTTTCAGCGATGATTTTGAAATCACCGATGAATAAAATACTCGTCAATCAATGACACTAAATAATTCGTATTACATTTTTACGTTGTTGGTTGACATAGTGTGAATTTCAAAAATACGTGTTTTTAGTGTCCGTGATTAACGAGTATTTTATTTGTCGGTGATTTCGAAATCATCGCTAACTGTTCAAAAATAGCACCCCTGGTTGCTTACTATATATATTATGTATTTTTTTTAAATTAAGTCCATAAATATAAAATTAGAATGGAATGGAGACCAAGACTCCGTAAACGTAGTGTTGGACGCCCTCCGGTAAGGTGGACGAATTACTTGGAGAAAGCAGCTGGTAGGGACTGGGTCGTGATAACGGGATTTCGGGTCTTATGACGTACTTTGGGGGAGGCCACATACATTACACATAGTAGTGGACTGTAATGTGTAATTAACGTTTAATATGACAAATGTAATATGTAAAAAAATGGCCACGAGTCATACTCGCTTAAGAAGGGTTTGTAGCAGAAAACAAAAAATAAATTACTTACCACCCCTATTATTATAAGATCCCAATTCGAAAGAAATTTTCATCAAAATTATTCTATATCTCCTAAAAAACTTAATCGATTTTTTTCAAACCAATTTTTGTTTGAAGTTTTTATTGAATTCAAAAATCCCAATTTATTTTATAATTTTCCCCCTCTGTAGTTCAAAAGTTAGAACCCTTCCTTCTTCTTTCCACTCACACACTTTTTACGACTTTAAGAGCGAATATCTCAACCCTAAAAAACATAAAATTATATATTGTACAATCAATGTAAGTATGTAGGTATCATTATTATCTAGGCAATATATTGTGTAGAACAAATAAATCAATTTTGGGATGCCAGGATTGTAATGCGTTCCTTATACTTAGGTATATATTTACCTAAAAATGAGGGAGATGGAAATATAACAGAGAGATCCTATCTCCGTTTCCATCAGGAGGGTTCAGGGTCATTACACAATATATCTGCGATAAAAATGATAGTGTGTACTCATATAGTCTGTAAATCCCAAACGTCACCCCTACTGTTAGCACCTTGTCCTTAAGGGAATTGGCATGAAGTCACTTATTACATATGTAATTGGGACAACCAACTATTGGCATTAAGTAAACGGAAATTGGCTTGGCATCATGCATCTTAATGAGATCGACTAAATTAGCAAGATGACTGGTCTAAATGAACAAGACGCAGTGTTGCTAGTTAATAATGCGGTTTTCCACTTGACTATTTAGAATTTATTTAAAGAGGAATATATCTCCATTATGTTTAGTTGTCTCTAAGGGATAAAGCCAAGTAGATATAAAACAAATAGGTAAGCTAGAACATTGCTAGTTCTAGCTTTCTTGGTACCCTAGTTTGTTGCCTGCTATAAAAAGCCGAAATAACAATTGCTCATAGGAATTACTGCTTGAAAAACTAGCTGCCGGTGGCAGGGTCGAAAATCTGGTACCTTCGGATACCTATAAATAGTGGATGGAAAATGGAAGGTACGATGTTTACTTTGTATTAGGCTCTTTCTATATTATATTTTTTTATCAAAAAAAGATAACAATAAACCGGATTGATGGACGGACAAAAATACACGCCGCCTATAGATACTAAAAATGGTGCATTACCAACTCGTCACCCGGCGAATATAAAGCAGGACGTTAAGCCATATGAAAAATAAGTTTATCGGCTACTTTACCCTCGAACTTAAACACGTTAAAGGCAAGCATTGGTGTCATGGCAGCAGTATTTAGTAAGGCAGTGGTGCCAAGCCGGGCGAGGAGATGCGAGACGCTGTACTGTAGCTAGTGTCAGTAAATCTTACGAGCAACCTGGAGAGTAGGCAGTTTGTATACTATTATATATGTAATTGGTTTGTATATTATTACATATTAATTTAAGTAAAAAAAAAACAATATTGGTCGGGGCCTCTTTGTAGGTGCACAAAGGGGCCCCGACCAATACTGTTTTTTTTTACTTAAATTTGACTGTTCCTATAAATTCCAGTTATGTTGATGGTAGATAGTGTTATCGTGTTTTAATATAAAACTGATCTATTTCTATAAGTTCCAGAGTAAATCTGGTACATTTGAGAGGCTTATGTACACGTACTGGTCATTAAATGGTAGTTAGATAATGGTAGATTATTTACCTTTAATTAGGCTTTTTCTATTAGCTGGTATCCCCAAGCCGTTCTGCACAAATTGTCCCACTAACATTTGACACGGTTCAATGAAACTAGAGCAGCATTGTTAGCACTTCTATCTTAATATTAAGTATTCATAGGTATCATTGAACTATTGGTACAAATTACAATCCATCCATCTTTAGAGTTTAGACTACTACATTTATACATAATCGTAAGTGTAATATCATAGCTTAAAAACCAATAAAAAAATACAAGTAACTGAAAAATTGCTAAAGATACATTACGACAATTACATATTATTTTTATTTATTTATATTTTTTACATATTTAGTATTACCAAAGACAATCTAATTATAATATAATTAGACAGTTTTTTGTATTATTATTACAATCGAGGATTTCTAAAACGGAAATATTTGTACTTTTGTTTTAAGAAACAATTCTGAACCAATTTTAAAAGTTCAACCACTATTAGAAAGCTACTTTATCTAGAAGTAACATAGACTATGTTTAGTAAAAAGTGAGGATATAAGAAAACACGCGGACGAAGTTTAGATACTGCTAGCAAGAAGACAATTTCAGGTAATTTCTGACAAACAAAAAGAGTCAGTAGCAGTGGTGGATTCACCAGCAGGCTGAGTAGGCTGGAGCCTAGGGCGGTATATTATTGAGGCGGCAAAACGGGGACTTTTTTCCGTAAAAAATTAATGAGAATTGAATTCTCAGTAATAAACTAGTTCGATATAATATTGATTGAGTTTTTTTCATAAATAAAATTTTAACTTTATTTTTTTAATGTAATTAATTATGTTAGTAAAGTAGGTAGTGAATTAAAAAGGTAAAGGCGGCACATAGCCTTTTGGCGGCAAATATCTAAATCCGCCTCTGGTCGGTAGGTAGTTCGAGTATGAGTTTTTTGCATAAATTTGCGTCTCAATGTCTCAATGGACTACTGTTGTACTGTGCCGCAGATATGCTGCGAGGTATCGATTTCCAAGTAGAACGAACGAACGGGCCATACGCTGAACTTACATAACGTAGTCAGCTTCTTCGCTGACCTGGGGTACCATTTTTGAACATTCAGAGATGATTTCGAAATCAACGATGAATAGAATATTCTTCAATCACTGACACTAACTACATTTTTATGTTGTTGGTAAACATGGTGTGAATTTAAAAAATACGTGGTCTTAGTGTCACTGGTAGACGAGTATTTTATTCATAGGTGATTTCGCAATCATCGCTGAATGTTCAAAAATAGCACCGATGAGTACCAGAAAGTACGTAAAGTTCACACAGTGGTTCTTGAAAGCTGCCAAGTGCTATGAACAATTAAAGCAGTCCTATTGAAAGTGGCTTCTCCATGCCAAGTCCAGCGACTGGATTGTGGTTCTGGTTCGAACTCATGGTGTATACCTGGTTGCTCTTCTTAAGCTCAAGCTGATGCATACCATTTTGTTCAGCTACCAATACAACGCGGCAGTAGCTATCGTTATGGTGTGGGAAATTGTTTCCCACACCTGCACCGTAGCGAAAGCTACGAAAAAGAAGAGCTACTGAGTTGATTTAATTATCCGTTAGAGGCGCTGGCAATAATTGCATACAATTTGATCGTCTGGATTTGAATTATTTACTTTGAGGTAGATTAACATATTATATCGTTATTTCATATATTTATTTATTTCAACATCTAAAACATAGCATGAATAAAGCTGAATTCCTGCCTATTCATGAGATAATGGGTGTAACGATTAATATCTTTTAATTAGCTTTAATCCCAGAAGCAAGCAGTTAATTGGAGTTTATTAGTCATTTCCTTTGGTTGTATAATGAATAACGAATGCAAATAAAGGAAGAATCAATTAGTACTGCCTTGCATGAAAGGCTGAAAGCAGCGAAATCTGGTTCAGGCAGATACTTCCAGTCTTTATGAAGACCTGTCTGCTTTTCAGTTGGTTAACTACTTGACATCTATTTGTGTCTTTCTTTTAGTGTAGTATTTTGTACATGTAATATTGCACAAGTACTTGTACCAGCGAATATTAGTTCGGGGGTGCTATTTTTGAACATTCAGCGATGATTTCGAAATAACAGATGAATAAAATACTCGTCAATTACTGACACTAAATATGAACTTCGTATCACATTTTTATGTTGTTTGTAAACATAGTGTGAATTTGGCACAGTTATATTTTACATGAAGGAGAAGTGGAGAAAACTAATATTTTTTAATAATTTAGTTGTTAATAATGCTTGTTAAATAAGTACATAATATTAATAAATAAAACAACACACTACCACACGTATTTATTACTTACATATTGTTCGTCAAAGTGTCAAGTAGAGTTCGTTTATTTGAGAGTTTAAGGTTTTAAGCAAACGATGAAAGAGTTCTTACAAAAATCTGTGGTTATAGTAGGTAGTACTCTTAATAAATTTTGAATATTATAATTTATATTAAATGACTTATAGTTTAAATTTATTATGGTCGAACTTCGACCATTGGGCGACCACTAGGTAAATAATTAATTCAAATGCAGTAACAACTGCAATACAACTGACGTTGACAGATTATGTAATCAAATAAAAAAACCTAATTAGATAAGAGCCTCTTTTTGCAAAGTCAGTTTGCAAACACTAAAGTCAAAGCATTCCACGCACAGGATGTATGATCAATGATTGCACGTGACGAATAATATTGGTTTTATTGGCGTTTATCATTTATGTAAGATCTTTATCGATCATCGACTAAATCATGATTTATCTTTTGACATGGCGCCGGCGCAGATAAGTGATTTTTTTGACATGTTTTTGCATTCAAATGCAACTTTATCGATTGCACGAGGTAAACATTGTCTAACCACAAGTGAAGAAATGAAATATATAGATTTTTCGAGGACATAAGATATCCAACAAGAAGACGGCACTCATGTTTGTAAGAGATAACCGCTTCTTAAAAAAGAACGGAAGTAGTATTTCATTAAACAAAATTTCCCGTTAACTAATAAATAATTCAGTTATAACAATTTCAAGATGCATTTATGTGTGACCGTCTAGCTGGCGGGGTGGTAGCCTAGTTGCCTTAACACATCGACGAATGGCTAGGCTCGGGTTTGATTCGCGTCGGGGGCGTGCGTTTGTATGATGAACACAGATGTTCGCATTTTTGGGTCTGAGTATTTATTAAATTTATATATGTATTTCTATGTTGTGGTTTATGCATATATCGCTGGCTAACAACCATAACATAAGCAAATAATTTTCTTTCTTTGGGGTTAGATCAAGTGTGTGATTTGTCCAGGAATATTTATTTATTATTTATTGGGGCTGGGGCCTTATTACAATGACACCTTAGAGTAGTGTTATTTCAGTATTGTTACTTGTCAACGTGTGGCGATTTATTGGATAAAATTGAGGTCACCTTTAAAATTGATTAAAAATAAATAAATATCGTCACGCCCATATGTCCTCGAAAGGGTAGGCAATGGTACTAATACATACGAGTATGCACCCACGATTAGCCGACGATATTAGGTCCCGTGATGTAACGGGTGGCAAGTCCGTCGTCAATTAGGCACATATCCAATCTCTGTGGTGTAGTGGTGTCGGTATTCGACTTTGACGAGAGAGGTCCTGGGTTCAATACCTGGGTCAGGCAACTTGTTCTCTAGGAGTTTATTCAGTTTTTCTGAAAAACTTAACGTTGCCTGGGATTGGATATGTGCCCGATTGGCGACGGACTTGCCACCCGTCAC
>DVZN01000577.1:0-12534 GCA_018237365.1 Caria ino melicerta
GTTGGCGGCGCACCATTACCACCTTTGGTGTCTATAGGCGGCGTGAATTTCTTACCATCAGGAAATCCGTCTGCTTTTCCGCCTTCCAATATTATTAAAAAAAAATAGGCCTTGGACACTTGAACATTCGAGAACCTTTTTAATCTATCGGTTTAACAACAAATGTGACCAGTTGTGTCAAATGTGACTACACTTCTGAATTCCGTCTCTTCAGATTGATTCCGTTCCGGACTTAAGTCTCTAAGCGAGATCCCGAGCATAAACCTAAAGACTAATTTTAATCTAAACAAAAAAGACTAATTTTATCTCTAGTAATTTTGCATTCCTAGAACAAATGCGGCGTAGTGGCGCCTGCGCCAGTTGTGATAGGCAAATAAACATGTCTAGATTGCGAAATGGATATAGTAGTCATCGTGCTGTAAACAGTTTTGTATTCCAAGATTTTCAGTAAAATCGATGTATTTTTATTGTGATAGTGTCAAGAGTGTTCGCGTCATTTAGTGTTTACGTAAATAAATAATGAAATATCCCAGGACAATTATCAAATGGCCACTGCTGGCCATAATCCTCCCACAGAACAGAACAGATGTTTTGCCCATAGTCACCACACTGGACTGAAGGGTTGGTTACCACAGTGAATATTTATTACAGACTGTTTTCTCTAGGAAGCACTGCTGCCCTCCCTTATGACGGGCCCTTAATCGCCTTTTACCATGGAATTGTACTGTTCTACTGCACCGACACCGCAATTTAGTTTTTAAATAATATAATAATGCAATAACCAACTTCCTTAACATGAATTTTTTAAACATGTGAACTCTAAACAAAGTAGTTACGACTTATACTTGACGGATTAATCTATTTATTTTTTAAGTAACATAATAATTTTATTTATCATAATAAAATGATCACTTCACTTGTACTTGTTTCACTTTATTTATTATTGTGTTATAATATTTATTCACCAACTACTTTTCTGTTATTTAAAAACAACCGCATCGGTTATTTTAACCATAAGCCCTGTAAATAATATATAATAAAGAACAAATAAAATGAAACAAGTATATACATACATACATCATACACCAACCTATTGCAGTTCGCTGCTGGACTTAGGCCTCCCCCAAAGTATGCCACAGGACACGATCTCCCGCTTTCATCATCCAGTCACTACCATCTGCCCATTTTAAATCGTCGGTCCATCTGGCCGGAGGGAGTCCAATACTACGTTTACCAAGCCGTGGCCACCATTCAAGAACCCGTTTACTCCACCAACCATCGGTTCTGCGACAGGTGTGGCCAGCACACTGACACATCAGTTTGCTACACTTCCGAACTATGTCAGTTACTTTGGTCTTCTGTCTAATAATCTCGTTTCGTACTTAATCTCTAAGTGAGATTCCGAGCATAGACCTTTCCATAGGTCTCTGAGTGACATGCAGTCGGTGGGCCAGTTTTACCGTCATGTTCCACGTCTCGGCACCGTAAGTCATTACTGATAGGACTAGTATAGTGATCATTTTAATATTATGAATATCACAACTGTTTCAGCAAGCGGTGACGGCAATGTTTACTCATGTGGCGACGGTAAGCAGTATCAAATATAATAATTTTACGCGGTAAAACTACAGTTGTATTTTTACCTCGGTAGGACATTATGATGCCTTAAACATTTTTAATTATTGATATATGGGATAATTACGATACAATTATATTTATTTTATTTGTCGACATTTATCATCCCGTCCGTCCCGTCTCTCATCCTGACCTCGGTCTAGACCGACATATTGACAAATAAAATTATTTCGTAAGTGTTCCGTATAAATAATTAAATAATAAAATCTATTAGCCTAAATTAAAAATGTTAACAATACACGACAATCTAAGTTTAAAATCATTATGATGCCTTCCGCCGCACAGTCTGACCGGTATCCTACCTTGAGCCCTACCGGAATCTATTTCCTCGACCTCCTGTCACTACTACTCCGCTGCTAGCCGGCATCGGGTTTCGGTTTTATTAACAGCAGCGTTTATTAGCTACGACGTTCTCTAGAGTGTCTTTACTTTTGAGGCTTTTGTTGTATTTTATAATTTTTGCCCGTCGTCAGCAGAAAATTCACTAAACGGGCATGCCCACGGGCGTCACCGGTTGGACCTCAAGATAGGTCATTGTGTTACGTGACTGCGACAGTCCTACACTAAACAGATGTTATACAGACCTGATAATTCCCGGAAAGTAATGTTGGACAAACTATCGGGGAAAGTAACGATGCATTTATAAAAGTTTGTAGGGAGAACAAAGGTGCGCGTGTTATTGTGAATACCGCGCGGCTCTCTCGACGTTTCACCCTGTATACCGAGAGGTAGGAAAGGGCATGGGAGGTGAAGGGTTAGACCTAATAATAGCGAGGTCCGACGGGCATGTCTGCAGACCGACCCGCGAGCATGACCATCTAATGAATTCTTCGCTGTAACGCCCTGTTATTCTTCCACTTGGATGGGAACTGCTTATTCGGCATATTCGCAGCAGGCCTCTATATCCGGGGATCCTTCCATTACTTTGGACGCTTTTAATATACTTTAGCTCACGACTAACTTTTATTCATTCATCATCCTCATAAGCCTTGCGGCCGGCTTGGCGGAAGCCTATTTCCAGTCCAGTAGTGGACTGGAAATAGGCTTCCGCCATGGCACGCCACAATACTCCATCATCTTCCCTCTTCCAACCACTGCCAGCAATCTTGCATATATCATCACTCCATCGGGTCAAAGTGCACCCTACACTACAAGGTTTAAAATAGGTATTTCAATTTTTGTATCCCAGAACTGACACTACAAAAAATTACTACTGCCTAAATATAATATATTTATCTAGACTGTAGTAATTTACAGTACTTAATACGTTCTCTTATTAACTTACGCTTACAAAGTTGTCGTCAGGAAGTTACTACTTTATCAAGTGCTACTTTTTTTCCAATCAGTAGTAGTAACTACTGATTGGAAATCCAATTATTTCTGAAATACTTGCTCATTAATTATTATGTTGGAGAACATAAACATGAAAGTAATTATAAAATATTTTCACGCCCATTTTATATCCTCGAAAAGGTAGGCCGAAGATACATACTAGTACTCACCCCCTATTAGCCGACGATATTAGGTCCCATGATATGACGGGTGGCTAGTCCGTCGCCAATCGGGCACAAATCCAGTCCCAGGCAACGTTATAATTTTCAGAAAAAGTGAAAAAACTCAAGAATAGAAGTTAAGTTGCCGGACCTGGGAACCTAACCCGTGACCTCTTGCGTCAAAGTCGGACACCGACACCACTCAACCACAGAGGCGATTAAACTTTTATAAACTCTTATTTAATTAAATACTTAAAGAAAAATAATAAAATAAATAAAAATAATCGTCTCTATCTATTTTTCATTAGGCGATTTAACTTATACTTTACACACATATTTTACCATCGTTTTTACCACTATAAGCGATTACAATTTAAAAAAACTTACGATGTATATACTTATTTCATTGTATTAAGAGCAGAAGTGTCAAAAAAATTTCATAAGTAACACTTTTCATGAAAACTTTACGATACTCCTCTTAGAAACTATACGAAAAAATGTACAAACTCTTGAACTGAACTCCTTTGACAGAGGCTATGAGATCTATATGAAAATTGGCAAATAGATTTATAACCCGGAACATAAGAATAATAATATGAATACGCTGCTTTGTAAGGCTTCTGCGGGATAATATAAATTGTGTGATTATTGCCACGAATAAAAGCTAATAAATATTGTTTAGTATAACCTCAATTAAATTGAATGTAAAAGTGCAATTATATATATTATGTGTTTGAATGCAGGACAAAGGTGGTAAATCATGCACTGTGTTAATGTGCAAGGCAATGGGGGCAGATAACTAGTTCATAATGTATCTGAAACCTCGTTTACTGAAACTTTTATATACGGCGGGTAATGTAAACATATAGGTCAATGTATTGCGGCGGGATACAAATTCCGCGAACACAACGTAAATCGCTCTCAACATGTTTTCGAGTCATCCGCGATCAAGGTAACGCTAGCTCTATATTACATTTTATTGTAAAAAGATATATATTTGAATCTAGAAAACTTGATTATAATTATTATCAGAAAATTCACAGCTCCGAAATGTTATTTTGATAGTTCTGTAGAAAAGAGTAGCAGTAATATTTAGGTAAATACACACAGCTGTTATAATATATCTATGGTCGAGCGTAATCGGTGTCCGACTTTGATGCACTAGATCCCGGGTTCGATTTCCCGGTCAGGCAACTTGTTCTATGACTTGTTTCAGTTTATCTGAAAAACATAACGTTGCCTGAGTTCGTGTTTGTGCCCAATTTGGCGACGGATTTGCCACCTGTCACATCATGGGAGCTAATATCGTCGGCTAAACGTGGCTGCATACTAATATGTACTTACCCCTGGTTACTCTTTCGAGGATAATGCGCGTGACGAAATTTATTTATATCAGTAAAGTGATATTTCGAAATTTTTATAGCAGCAGTATTTACAAAATGATGCGCGCATTGGCTATTAATTATTTTTATAGTAATAATTTAATGTTTTTGAATAAAAACATCCCGAATATACGTACAATTAGTAAGGTTAATTACAATGTTATTGCCTAACTCTGTTTTGTACTTTCTTTTAGGTGATTTGATTCCTATGCAAAAAGGTGCGCACAAATATTAAAACTCTTCGATTTTAGATAAATATCAGCAACTAAATACAAAAGGAAATATTTATTACAGGAATAATTAATAAATAGAAATTTAAATGTCTAACAAATATTTAATTACGATTTATTTGCTATTATGTAAGAAAGTTCAGTTATTTATATATTCGCCTAAATAGCTAAATAATAAAAATATGTGACACTACAATTCATGTAAAATTATTGTCTCATACGCATCTGCACGCCTGTATGAAAATTTGAAATTAAACCACCTTATTTAAAAAAACAAACAAAAGTGCGAGAAAAGTCAATCTGCCCGCTCAAGTCGGGCGGGGGCGCAAATCTTGGGCGGGCAGATTAACGTTTCGTTTCACGATAGCGCTTCCGTGCTTTCGTGTTGTGATCATTGTATCTTTCTAAGGTCGTTAAATTTGACTACAAACTTATAACAATATTTAAACGTCCATTCCTAACAAGAATGATTTATTGTTAGTTACATCACGAATTGTTTGTTTGATGAAAGCCCCCTTTAAAAATTACATTATTTTAAAGTCTCGTGTTATAAATGAAACATTTCAATGTATTGCCTCGGTAACTTACAAATATGTTAAGTGAGTGCAAAGAAACGAACCTTCCCAGCGAAAATCTTTCCAGCAAACCAAGCTGCATGAGGACGGCTGATTGATGGTAGAGTTATCCACCTATCTTACCACTAATAGTACAGCTTATCGTTCAGCATTGTATACGTACAGCATATCAGCTCGTTAGATCTGTGCTTCATTACCTAATTTTTTTAAAATAGAATTTCATTTTGTTATCAAATATTTTGGAATTAAAAACGAGTAGTGTTTGTTTTAACAACAATCCACTAAAGGATTTTGTTTGCAAAGTAGAGTACCGCCAGTTTTATAGATATAGTACATCTCTTATTCATCACAAAACAAAAACAGTGTGTGCAAAACAGTATAGGTATAGAGAGAGAGAGAGAGAGAGAGAAAGAAAGCAGTTACTAATGTCAAAACGTTGCAAATACTCCTAGATCTATACCAAGCTATAACAATATGCGGCACAGACAGTGCTGCAAACCTTTCACAGCTTCCTGTCTAGACGTCTCAAACTAGACTAAACATGACATATTTGTCGAAAGATTAGTAAGCAATCATCGAGCTGGACATATTGCGAATTCTGGATCAGATTGCACTAAAATTGCAACGTGTAGCTATTTTCATAATGTTACAAGCGTTACTGAAAATCATTTGTAATGCAATTTCATTTACAAATTAGTACTTTTGTGCCTCATGTTAGTCCGGGCTCCTTTGTAAAATAGGCTAACCGCCTTCCTCTCAGGCGGCTCGTAAAAGGCGAGCATAGTTCTCTCTTGTACTTAAAGGTATTAGAGTTTCGCAACGGTTCATCTGTATCGATACCACCACTTTACGTATTCCTACCGCCATAACATCAGGGAATTTGTCTGCTTTTCGTCTATTGATCTTTTTCAGCCAACGTTTTATACTTTTTTGTATATCAGATTTATTTTGCTAGCTTAACAGATGTAGGTATTATTTTTATGTTTAACTTAAAAATGTACTTTAAACAAAATCAAAGCGACGGAATTAGTTACATTTTTCGTCACGCACTCGAGTTTATATTTCTTAAATTAACTTTGAATATTTTAGGTATTTTAAACCAAATATTTTAGCGATCATGAAGTGATTGCGTGAAATAATTTACCATGACTCATAGCAATGAAATGCTCGTTTGTTTGTTTGTTTCAATTATCATTTTGAGTGATCTAGTTTACATTTCAAATTAATTGTTTTCATTTACTAGTTCCTAGGGAAACTACAGTGAATCATAACACAATAAGGTCGCAAAAAGCTGGATTTCATAAATGTTTGGAATTCTTGTCGAAAACTAAAAATAACTCTCTTTTTATGTTACGCGTGATTGACGTTCCAGTAACTAAACTAAACATTTAGTTGAGTTGAAATGAAGTTCATTGTTCATTTGTTCTTAAAATAGCTTTTATGAATATCTTTGCAAAAATAATTTGTTTTCATTATACAGTAATTAAGCTAGCTGCTGCTGTAACTTATTTTAAATTTTTTACTTTGAAAATTGAAAAATTTTAAAAGTAAATAAGTTATTGTTTTTACCTTAAGTTTCCGGTTGACTTGCGCATTAAGCCTAACATCTCGGTCGCATCACACAAGGTTCCCAATTTATAGGTTTTTCCAGTAGATTTAGAGGTGGAAATAATGGGAAGCGGAAGGATAAGATTTTTCAGGGGTCTGAAATGATTACCATATATATAAAGGGGTAGGTTAAGAAAAATTTTGGCTGCTTTTTATCTATTTATGTAAAAGTATAAGCTTTGGTATTCTACATTAGTAAATCAATGTGCCTTTTAGTACTAAGAACTGTAGCTCATCCGCCATGTTTTTTTGCGGAAAGTCGGAAATTTCGGACACTCGTTTTTGGCCTAGGCATATTATTATTTAAAATTCAATATTTATACAAAATCTTTTAGCAATTTTTAGATTTCCAAGTAAATGAGACGGTTTCATGGGATTTTTAACTTAGCTTTAGGGATAAATATTTATGAGAGTCAGTGATCACAGCGATGCACCTTTGAAAACTATAATTTCTTTAACGGCGGATCCTAGTAAGCGATATCAATCCATTTTTGCCAATCTTCTAATGAAATTTCGGCCCCATTGTTATATAAACTATTTCAATAATCAATCATTACATTGGAATTATATGGATGATCGGAATATTGGTTTCTATCTCAGATCGCCGCGATCTGTCCATCGAAGATTCGATTTTGGGATGGGCCATAAGGCTCTACTACTCTTTTACCATCAGTAGAATCGTATGCTGGTTCGTTTTATCTATACTTGTAATAAAACTGTAGAAAAGTCTTCCTGGTTATCAACCCATATTTGAACAATATTGGTTATTTTTACAAACATTTTCTCTCTGATTATAATATGTACGTTTCTTGTTGGTTCTTCAAACACGCAAGTTCTACAGAACGGATTTTGATGACATTTCATGTATTTCTAGGTTGTATTTTTTTTTTCAATCCTGCAATATCTAATGCACAGATTGTGAAATCAGGACATGGGCTAGACGAAGTTCGCTAGGACAGCTAGTATACCATGATATAACATTTATTATCCAAATTAATTTTTCGATTGAGTTGGAATACTTCCTATGGTTCCTATAGAATGGTTCCTATAAAGTGTAAACAAAATAAGTGAGATATAATTTAGTTTTTGTTGGTCAACTGAGCTGCATTATAACAAAAGTGATAAGAAACTTACTAGTACTGTCTTCATTGTAAGCTTATCACCTTGATTATCAAAAATCCGCCGTTGTTTGTCTACCTGTTGATGTATCGAGGATAAGTCAGAAAACCGTGAGTGTCGGTGATGAGTTACGCTCGTCTATAAATATACTGCCGTCTCATCTATTCTTGATTCTCGTAGCCCATGAGTAACCGCGCTATTGTTGGCCCACGACAAGCTTTAGAAATCTATTATCCTAAGCATTATGCTCATTTGACACATGAATGACTATTTTACTAGTAAATGTATGACATTTTATTTTAGGTCTAGTGATGCCTATGTCCGATACAGAAGCATGCGATGCTCAATACGAATTCAACGAATGATGATATATCTAGGATTTTTTTGTTTAAATTAATTAATGTAGTAATGTTGCTTTAGAGCGGGCTGAGTGGATAGAGCGGGCCTGTGCCCTGCCGTGGAACAGTAAGGCTCATGAAAAAAAATAATTAAATTAAGCAAGGTTTTTGGTTTTCCTGAAAAATATTTTTTTCTGAGGTGAAGAATAAGATCCTAAATACAAAGAACACAGCTACAATCATAGGCTACAAGGCATCAAAGCAGTGGTTTAGTATTCTACGCGATTAGTTTTTCTGGCATCAATAGTCCGATGTTTATATGTATATTTAAAATAAAATATCGTCACGCCCATATATCCTCGAAAGGGTAGGCAAAGGTATATATTAGTATGTACCCACAGCTAGCAGACGATATTTGGTCCCATGAAGTGACGGGTGGCAAATCCGTCACCAATCGAGTAAAAATCCAATCCCAGGCAACGTAATGTTTTGCAGAAAAACTGAAAAACTCACAAATAGAATAAGTTGCCCGACCCGGGAATCGAACTCAGGACCTCTTGCGTCAAAGTCGGACATCGACACCACTCGATCACACAGGCGATATTATATATTTAAATTTAAAAGTAGTTATACTAAATTTGCTTTATCAAACCAAAATATAATATAGTAATGTTTAAATAATCTTATCTTTGTAACAATAGAATATAGAATTTCGTATAGAAAATATTTTAACAAATATGATAATCTCCTGAAATAGAGACAAAATATGCTGCTTATTGACAATATGAATGCAGGATGACCATTGCCTTTAAAATTACAATGCGGCCGTCCTGTTGGTCGAGAGCCCTACCACGCTCGACGAATATCGAGGCTCGGGTTCGATTCCCGACGGGGCGGATATTTGTGTGATAAACATAAACGTTCGTATTTCTAGGACTAAGTGTTTATTAAATTGATTCTGGTATTTTTATATTATGTATTTCTTTTTATAATATCGTTGATTATCCTCCTTATTACCAGTAATAATTTTGATTACTTTGACATAAGATTAATTCGTGTAATATGTCCACGGATATTTATTTACTAATATCCCTTTTCTAATTTTAAATCTAAATTCAACGCAGATTTTTCAAAATTTATTTATTTTTATTTTATTATAAAATAAAAATATTTTATAGAAAAATATTTAAAGAACAAAAAAAAAACTAAATCTATAATAATATTATTCATACACATTGAAGATCGATAAGGCATCCCTAGCAGGTGTAATCGTGGCTGAGGCCTCTGTTGTGACTGATGAGTGCGCGAGTTTTTGTTTATTTTTTATCGTGCGACCGGAAACGCGGCGAGCCACTGGTCCATCACTAATCACTGTGGCGCTACCCAATCATTCTTTAACACTTTGAATTAATACATTTTAAAAATAGAACTTGTCTAGATCTTTATTTAAATGGATTTTTTTTCGATAGCGCAACTGAGTAATTTAAGAGTTTTGTTTTTGTTTCTTACCCATTAAATTGCCGTAGTGGTCCATATACCGCAGTTCTATAGTATATTTAACAGAATGTGCAAAGCGAGTAAAGGTTCAATAAAGTAGGGTCCATGTTAAAATTATATTACAGTTATATCTTAAAATTGACATCATAAACAAGACTTTGCCGTTAAAATGCGATATTTTAATAGGCACATATGTACTATTTTAAAAATAAAACTTTGTGTTTTATTTCTGTTTTATTTGTATTTAAGTACTATTTTTTAAGTTTATTTTTTCAATAATGCAATTGCATAATTAAAAGAGTTTTATTTTTACAGTTACTTGTTACAAACTTCTTTAGTTTTAAGATATATAGATCACTAAAGCAATCTGATGTTTTAAATTAAATTTTACCTTAATGATCCATACCGTAGTGCTGTAGTACCGAGTGAGCAAAGCGAGTCAAGGTTAGATAAAGTGGGGTCTACATTATGGGTTTGCTTAAAATTGAAATCACAAACGAAATTTTTAAAAATACATTTAATATGTACTATTTTTATCGATAACTTGCTGCCATCGGTGGTAGCGACACGATACCGTCGCTGAGGAAATTTTTGGACTTCGTATAAAAAACCGCGACAGTGTAGTTTTGATAGCACTCTCTTGATGTCATAAAGCAGTATTTGATGTTACACTACCTAAAGAACTGAAAGATACTGAAAGAGATAGAAATGTGAGGGTGTAAGGTCAGAGCCATATGGTGGATGCAATAAGACTTCCCAGTAACACTCTTTAATATTTTTTATTGGCAAAAAATGTGTGTGGTCGAGTTGTCGTAGTAAAAGACCACACACATTTTCTGTTGATTAATGGTGATCGCTTTCCCTCATTTCTTGCTTAAGTCTCATAAGCGTTTGACAGTGGAAATCTGAATCGATGGTTTTGTTTTTACAATATTTACGTACATTAGCTCGACCGCCCAGTTTAATGAGCATGCTATTTTTCCAAACTTATAGCCTTTAGTATATCCCTGAAGAGGCTATAAAAAGCAAAACCAGTGACTAGTGTGTGTAAATAAAAAAAAAACCAGTAAAACAGTGCAAGTGTATAAATAATATTGAAATTAAAATATGCAGTTCTACCAAGTGCTGAGGATGGAAAATATACAAAATACAACTAAATGTGATTAAATTATACACTTGCACTGTTTCACTAAATCAATTTTTAATATTTATTATAAATATTTAAAATATTTAATTGAATAATATAGCCCTGAAGATGCATTAATAAGCGAAATCGGTCGACTAACTTATACTTGTAATAAATATTAAAAATTTAATTAATGAAACAGTGCAAGTGTAAAATTAAATCACATTTACAAAAATGGAGTTTCACCAAGCGCCAAGGACGTAAAGTATAAAAGATATAAAACATAACTAGTATTGTTATTGTTGTACAAATATATTGGTAACGATATTTGTTTACGCATTTGTGTAAGCAAATCATTTTAAACTAAAGTCACATTATTTTCATAACAAAAGAAAAATTTATTACGAGCTCTTTCAATCTTTGCCAATTCTAATTATACGTATTTTGACATAGAAATCATGGTTATAAATATTTTAATTGAGTGACATACTTTTGAATAGTATACTCGAAAAATATTTTAAAAGTTTTCAAAGAAACTCAAATAATTTAATTAAAACTTTTTTACAAGTTCTACACTGATTGTTTCGTCCAGTTTTATATTACTTGATAGTGGAAAACAAGCAAACAGATTTCCTAGTAATAAAAAATACGTGTCACCTACCGACTGTCGATACAAAAAGGTTGATGGTGCGGATATTCAACGAAAACTAATTTTCGTAAATAGTATCGTAAACTTTCTCATTATTGTACATCCGTACTTAAATTGCTTTTAAATTGTTTTTGTGATGCTTAAAACAAAAAACTAAATCTCATCATGATTAGTGATTATAAAGATTTTTGTGACACATGTTTATATATCATACACTTAAATCTGTGTCGCAAATATCTGATATAAATAATTACCCGCGGCTCGCATGAATACGATGGACATAATCATCAAAACTGAGACTGACGCAACATTCTTCGCAAGCCTTTTAATTTAATCATTTGACCGCCATTGGCAGTCATTTGACCGCCGTCGCACCTGAAGTTAAGTAACGATGCAGCCGAAGATGGATCATGACTGCCTAAAAACAGCCGTTCGCATTAGAAAAGACCAACCGAATCGTTTTGTGCGAATAGGTGGAATATCTATAACATAAGGGTGGAACGATCGCCTGCGCCTCGTTTCCCGAAGACGGAATGGAACCGGTTGAATAAGATCGTGTAATTCTGTCGCACACTCACCCAAATGTATTCCATAGAAGACCGGTAAACAAGTCACCCTGAGCTGATGTTCAAAGCAACCTTCAAACTGCCTAACCTATACCTCGTGGTCGTCCGGGCTCGTTTGTAGAATAAACAATCTGCCTTTCTGCCAGATAGCTCGTAAAAGGTGATCATAGCCTTATTTTCTAACACCGTCACCTCTGACTAGTTGGTAGAGTTTCGCAGCAGCTCGCCCGGATTTGTTATCTCCCAAAATTATATTTATAAAATCGGGGTGTAAACAATACCTTCCTCATTTTAAAAAATTTTCAATTTTCTCAGT
>DVZN01000578.1:0-12526 GCA_018237365.1 Caria ino melicerta
GCCCTTTGAAAATAATCTTTGTACCAATATCACGAGTTTTTGCACAGCCATTGTAGATGGAAATTTCTTTTTTATAACTTTGCCATTTTCATCACGAAGAGTTATTTCTAAAAGTTGTGAAGTTAGAGTGGTCGACTTAGGCTGTTTGACTAATAAGCTGTCGTCTGGAATGCCATATTCTGAAAAAAAAAGTTTCTGTCAACTCCTAGTTTTTACGACGGCGTTTTCACACCGTTCTATTTGAAGGCGAACAAGCAGACGGATTCCCTGATGGTAAGAAATTCACGCCGCCTATAGACACCAAATTAGGTGTTGGTACGTTGCCAACCTGAGACCAGCTACCTTACCCTCCAAACTGGAACACGTCAATGACAAGCACTGACGCTATGGGGGCAGGAATAGGTAAGGAGGTGATATAAATCCGGGCGAGCCGCTGCGAAACTCTACCACCTAGTCAAATGTCAAGGTGTTAGTGACAGGAAGCGTATGCTCGCCTTTCACGAGTTGCATGGCAGGAAGGGAGATGGTCTATTCTGCAGAGGAGCTCGAAACATCACGGGGTTATACTTTATTAAGAAAAAATTGGCGTCGCTAAGTATGGGAGCCAATGACAGATTTAAATATCCGGTAATGACTTCATAGTCATAGAGCTTCATAGAGAAAGCCGAATAAACAACACCAGACAAGCAGTATCGATTTCTAACAAACAAACAGTTCAATACATTTTCTCCAGTTTCTGAGGATATCAAACAGACTGAAGTACAATATGCAATAACATCACAACCACCAGTCATCTCTGATCAAATTGAACGTCCAGTATCATACTCATACCCCTCACCCCCAAATTAACCCCCCCAATTTATATCTATCAATCATCATATAAAGAAAGAAATAAAGTAAACATCCCCAAGCATCAACATCGATCGAACAATAAACATCTTATTGTTGAGACGTAAATTGGGGGTTTGGGGATAGGAATAGTACTGTAGGGTAGGGTAGAGGGGTTGCGTGAGGTCGGATGATGTGGAGTGGATTTGAATGGAGTCGAGTAGAGTTTGTTTATGGGACTAATAATGGGAGTCTTACATAGTATTTCTACTAGCGATCCGCCCCGGCTTTGCACGGGTGCAAAACTAAAAGTAAATATACTACAGAATGTCTCTCACAGACATCACATTAGAAACCTCTAAAATTATAATTATTTTATACATGTATCATACACATAAACATTCCTTTAGAATCAGTCTTTCTATTTAAGAAAAACCTCATCAAAATCCGTTGCGTAGTTTTAAATATTCTAGCATACATACGGACAGACAAATTTATTTTATACTAGCTCAAACCCGCAACTTCGTCCGCGTGGGTCTTTATAACATTTTATGATTTATTCTTTTTGTACGGTATCCCAATTCTTTTTCGAAAATAAAAGTAGCCTAAGTTACCCTCTATAACATCAGCTCTCTGTTGGTGAAACTCCCATCAAAATCGATCCAGCCGTTCCAGAGATTAGCCGGAACAAACAGACAAATTGACAGATTAACCGCACAGACAGATCAAAATTTTAAAAATAGTTGTTTTGACGTACTTCGCTTTTTACGTAATACAAATGTATTACCTAAAATGCGGTTTTAATATTACAAACAGTGTATACACATAAATAAAATGGGAGTGTCTGTTTGTAATATTAATTAATATTACAATCAGACACTCCCATTTTATTTATGTGTATAAACTATGTAGTGATTATAAATAAAAACACGACTTAATAGCCTTTCTACACGATCGCGACCAACCACCAACAGAGGTCACTTTGGTTGAGTTGGAGTAATCAACAGTGTGGA
Organism: Caria ino melicerta; assembly: GCA_018237365.1. Classification (NCBI taxonomy): domain Eukaryota; kingdom Metazoa; phylum Arthropoda; class Insecta; order Lepidoptera; family Riodinidae; genus Caria; species Caria ino. The sequence continues at coordinate 1,842 of DVZN01000578.1, forward strand.
AATTGGTTGGTGTAAAGATTTGGTTGACCAACCAAGTGACCTTTGTTAGTAATTGGGCCCGATCGTGTAGACTAGCTATAAGCCGCGGGCGACAGCTAGTATTGAAATAAATAAAACTCACTATTAATGAGATCCTGGAAGCGGCAATGTTCCACGTCGAAGGCCAGCTTCTTGATGGGGTCAGTCTGAGCCAGCTTCCACTCGGCGCCGTATCTCTTCATATAATCGTATTCAGCGCCCCGTCTTAGTTCCCTAGTTATCATAGATCCGTTCAACTCCTGAAAATTATATTGTATAAATAAATATCACTGAACAATATGATTTAATCGCCTCTGTGGTCGAGTGGTGTCGATGTCCGACTTTGACGCGAGAGTTCCCGGGATTGATTCGCGAGTCGGGCAACATGTCCTAAATTTTTACAGTTTTTCTGAAAAACATAACATTGTCTGGAATTGGATTTGTGCCTGATATGGCGACGGACTAGACGCTCGTCACATCATGGGACCAAATATCTTCGGCTAATCGTGCGTACCGTACTATATTCGAAGATATATGGGCGTGACGATATATTTTTAAATATGATTTAAAATTTACATCTTAGCGAAATATTAAAATATTGAGATATTTATACAGGATACTTACAATATCTTCGGCTAATCGTTCGAGGTCGAGACAATTTCCGGGTCGGGCAACTTGTTCTAAGGATGAGTTATTTCAGTTTTTCTGAAAAATATAACGTTGCCTGGGATCGGATTTGTGCCCGATTGGCGACGGACTTGCCACCCGTCACATCATGGGACCTAATATCGTCGGCTAATCGTGGGTGCATACTAGTTTGTACCTCTGCCTACCATTTTTAGGATTTATGGGCGTGATGATATTTATTGATTTTATTTATTTAAATACATATAATCAAAGTGTTGAAGACTGAATTCTGTACATTGAAGATATTTAAAAAAAATAGTCCAGACAACTAAAAATGAGCAGCGGAACATATTTGGAGATTTTCAGATTTTTTGTTTTGAGTTTTTGTTTATATATTCTGGGGAGCATTTTTGAACATTCACCGATGATTTCGAAATTACCGATGATTAAAATACTCGTAAATTACAGACACTAAATACGAACTTCGTATCACATTTTTATATTGTTGGTAGACATGGTATGAATTTCAAAAATACGAGTTTTTAATATCCGTGATTGACGAGTATTTTATCCATCGGTGAATGTTCAAAAATAGCACCCTTTGTTTTTTTGCACATATTTGCGAAAACCCATGTAAAATGTATTTATTAGATTATTTGATAAACTAAAATATATTATTTCAGTTCCCTTTTTGTGCCAACTGATATGATACTTTAAAACAATCTAATGAAAAAATAAAATATCACTACTGTGGTCGAGTGGTGTGAGTGTCGAACTTTGACGCGAGAGGTCCCGGGTCGAGCAACTTGTTCTAAGTATGAGTTTTTTCAGTTTTTCTAAAAAACATAGCTTTGGCTGGGATCGGATTTGTGCTCGATTGGCAAATGACTTGCCATCCGTCATATCTAAGACCTAATATCGTCGGCTAATCATGGTAGTATACTAGTATATATCTCTGCCTACTCTTTCGCGGATATATGAGCGTGACGATATTTATTTTATTTAAAAAAATATTTACCTGCAACCCTCCAATTTTTGCCATAATAAGTTGTGAACCTGTGTCATAGTCTTCTGTGTTCTGGATGGGATTCTTCAAAAAGTACAACTTCTTTAGAGATTTCAGTTTGTGTAGCTCGCTCATAGACCGCCACTGTAATAGAGAAATATCAATTACAAAACATGAAGTGGGTTATACGTATGCACCCACGATTAGCCGAATACATAAGGTACCATGATATGACATGTGCCAAGACAATCTGTGAGTGTATATAATCATGTACCTTTGTCTGCCACTTCGAGGATATGGGCATGACGATAATTATTTATTTTTTCTCTTAAAAATCCCTAGATCAAAGCTCCCAGAAATACAATGTGAGTTGTTTGTTTCATTGGTCTTAAATAATAAATTGAACTGAATTAAATTGATGACCAATCTGGCACCATGGTTATAATGGTTAGCACACCGGCCCAGACACCGGAAACGTGAGATCAAACTCTCTGTTGTAGTCATTTTTTTTGTTTCTTTATTATTTTTTTATACATAATGAATAATGTATAAACTTGTCAAATCCCCTAGATCAGGTAATATATCATTTAAGTATATCAAATTCTTGTCACAGCATACACACTACTCCTTCGAAACGGCTTGACCAATCTGTATGGAATTTTATATCTTTATTTAGAAGTAGGTATAATTTATTTTATATACATAAATAATCGTGGAAAACTACAAGTGATATTTGTAAATAGTGTCTACAATAGAATCCTACCAAGCGCCGATGATAATAAGTATAGAAACTTTTTTTCGTACCCCGAAGCAATTAGGGTGATCTACCCCCAACTACCCCCATACCCCCATATGTTTTTTATTTATTGGATTGTTTTTTGTTTATTTATTTATTTAATACTTTATTTTACACTTAACAGTAGAACATAAATTACATAAATAAAATTATACAATAGGCGAGCTTATCTCTATAAGAGATTTGTTCCAGCAAACCCGATATAGGTATAATGCGTAAAAGAAATGCAGAATATACAGTGTACAAATACAAAAATAACAATAATAAAACTGTTTTGCACTACAACAAAACAGTTATTATGTGTGTGGAAAAACACACAGCATTGGTTGAAGAAGCATCTGTAAATTGCTAATGAAACATGCAAATAATTACCTTAAATCCAGTGTTACCTCTTTTTCACCACATGCAGTTGACTCTATGTCTCTAAACTGAGGCTCTTGACATCTGTCAGTGTCCTGTCATTAAGTCATCAACCACCAGCAAGCACCTTGCTCCAATGCTGTGTGTTTTTCCACACACATAATAACTGTTTTGTTGTAGTGCAAAACAGTTTTATTATATGTGTTTCCAAAACACACAGCATTGGTTGAAGACCTGTTTGTTATCTGCTGGTGAAAAAATACAAACGCTAATGTGAATGCAAATGTAGTTAATTTATTGCCTATTTGTACCCTGGGCAAAAATTATAACTAATTTAGTCATAATGAAAACAAAGTTAACAATATAATTTACAAAACAAAATACTTTTTCTTCTTAAATTACCTAAAAAATAAAATTTTAACAAAATCAAATCAAATTGTATGTAAGAACTTAAACTTGTTAATGATATAAAATTAATAACATATTTTATATTTCAATCAAATTAAAAACAAAATATTTTCTCTTCTCAAAAATAGTAACAAAATCTTATTAAAATATGCAACAACACAAAAATATTTTCTTGTAATACAAAGTATCTATTCAGATAATATATGAGATCAAAAAAGGAATAGTTAAAATACTAAATTCCAACAAAATTATTTAACAAGTGGTCCTCACTATCTTTAGTTTTTGAACAAACTACTTTACGACAATAATATTTTTTAAAAGTTTGTGAAGTCTTCCAATTAGCCCTCTTTAAAATGTCCTCTATAGGTCTATTCTCTAAAAAACTTCTAGATGCCACAGCTGACCGCACACTACCTGGTGAAGCCTCTATTCCTGCATCTACCAGTACTGTCTTAATCCAATTTCCTATCATTGTCCTTGAAGCTGGTTTGATTTTGCCCGATATAGTTATAAATAAATGGGTGACATTAGGCTCTTCAGAGCGTCTTAACTCTGTGGCTTTAATTAATTTTTTAATATGTCTTACTGGGCAAAAACATTCTTCCGGATGTTCCTTAAGTAACCATCCAGATTGTCTGCTATCACATCTATCTGTCTTTGAGCCAAACCTTGGCCAGAAAGTTATTTCCCTATTTTCTATGTCCATCTTGAAACTGTCATCCGATACTTCTAACAGTGTCAGGTCATGAACCCTTCTACCAGAAGCTAACAAAAGTATTATTGCTGTTCTTCTCGCAATGTCAAACACTGTATCTAACATAGGGGTAGTTCTCAACCAGTTGAAAACCACTTCAGTATTCCAAATTTCATCTTTTTTAACAGGAGGTCTGAGTACTGATATAGCTTTAAGGACTTGTTGTACAAAGAAATTTTTGGATATTTCATCCACACCCTTTGATGTGTATGTAGACACTGCAGACTTATGTAGTAAAATAGTTTTATATGCTAGCCCATCGTTTAAATATAATTTTGCCAAAAATCTAGCAACATCATTTCCATGGGGATTCTTACAATTAACCTTATTAATTCTGCACCACTCTAGCCAACGTTTTATAGGTGCTTTGTATGTAGTTAATGTTGATTCTCTCCAGCTTTTCATTAAGAGTTGTTGTTCCCCTGTAGACCAGTGTGATATATCCCCTGCCCACCCCCAATTTTCCAAGCCAAGAGTTTCAATTTCTCTACTTGGGGAGGACTCCTTCCTGTTGTGAGGTCTACTAAGTTCTCCTCTATGTTCTTTACTGGTATGGGTTTCTCTAGGGCTCTTGCCTTCAGATCCGGAAGCCAAAAACACTGTGTCCAACTTGGGGCTATCACAATGTATACTCCTTTGGCTGTGTTCAGGTGCCGTAGTACTCTTGGTAGCAGGTTGGGTGGAGGAAACACCCAAGCTAGATTGAAGTGCCATGGACGACTGAAGGCGTCGCAAAATATGGCTGATCCATCTCTTGAGTCCCAAGTTACGTACTGCTCTACGACAGCTGTCTCTTTTGAAGCGAACAAGTCGATGTCGGGCACGCCCCAAATTTTGAATATGGCTTCCGAAGCCTGGGGTAATAAGTGCCATTCCGGCACAGGTCGATTTCTGGACAGGCGGTCGGCTATGCCATTGTATCTCCCCGGGAGATACGCCGCCGAAAGTGCAATTTTTAACTGTTCGCATAGCTCTAGCAGTTTGGTCGTCAGTTCTAGAAGGGCTAGGGATCGTGTGCCGCCCTCGTTTCTGATGTATGCCACAAGAGTCCGGTTGTCTGACTGAATCAAAATGTGTGCATTTTTTAGATCCATCCTGTGACGCCTTATGGCTGCATATACTGCATAAAGTTCCTTTAGATTTGAGTGCCACATCAACTGGTGTTGTAACCATCTGCCCCTCAGATACTTTCCATTGAGGTGAGCACCCCAGCCTGCATCCGCTGCATCTGTGGTAAGGAAATGTGTCACCTCTCCTTGGTGCATGATCACCGTACTGTGATCTATGGCATTCCGCCACCAATTCAATTCCTTGCGCACCAGAGATGGAAGATCTCTTTTTTGCCTTGTTTTGCAATGATCGAAATTTTTGAGAAACCTCTGAATAATTCGACAATGCAAACGGCCTTTTGGAGTTGTCAAGTTTGCAAAATTTAGAGAGCCTAGCAATCTTTGCAACTCCTTTAGTGTGCAACGACCTTTCTCTAATATTTTTAAAATTGTCATCTTTATTTTTAAGACCTTTTTCTGTGGCAAAGCCATAGTGCAATACCTTGTGTCCCACAGAAGGCCTAGATATTCTACCTTTTGGGACGGTTGAATTAGAGATTTTTGATAATTTATATTCCAACCTAGGGACTCCAAAATCTGCAAGGTTTCCGAAACCTGTTCTTCTAATCTGGTCTTGTTTTGGTTTACCAGGATATAATCGTCCAAGTACACCAGCACTCTTATACCTCTTGTCCTGAGGATTTCGGCTATCCAGTTGGATAGAGTGGCAAAAGTATGGGGGGCAGAAGAAAGGCCAAAAGGTAGGCAAGTTAATTGAAGTACCTGATTGTTGTAATACACTCTGAGAAAACGGCGATGAGCCTCGGCTATTGGCAGATGAAAATAAGCCTGATGGATGTCCAACTTGACCATCCAGTCGTCTTCCTGTAAGAAATTTGCAACATCTCTCTGAGATATTAACTGAAACTGCTTTACCCGTATGTTCCTGTTTAGGCCTCTCAAATCGAATATTGGACGAACACCCCCATCCTGTTTTTGTACTAAAAACATCTTGGACAGGAAACCAGGGTTTAAACTTGTAGGGGTTTCTAAAATTCTTTTTAATTTTAAGTCCTGTATAACTTTGGTCATCTCCGCTGTGGTTCTGGTGCTGAACCTCTGTAATACTGTCGGGGATAAATGTATGAGACGCGGTTTTCTCTTGAAAGGTAGATAACCTTTTGTTACAATGTTTAAAATGATTTTGTTTGCACCAAGATCCATCCAAGCTTGTGCATGATCTCTCAAGCACCCCCCTTTGAAAGTTTTGTGGGATGGAATATAGTCATTTGGTTTTAAGATTTTGATTGGTACTATCCTTCTTGATATAACTTCCTCGAAAGTTCTGACGCTTCTGAGATCTACGAAAATTATGATTCTGTTTTGAATTTTCATCTAATCTATTTCCTTTGTGTACAGTTGTCGCTTGTCTATATGACTTACTTTTGTTATAACCAGATTGCTTACTTACTCTGTTTTCTCTTTGTTTAATATATTCTGGCTGATTTAGCCATATTTGAGAACCTCCCAGTGATTGGATAACTGGTTGTAAGGCTTGGCGACTAAAAAGATATTCTGCACTTGGTGGAATATCTCTTAAAGTAACTTTAAGCATTGGGTTATTTATCTCTTTCAAAATCCTTTCCCTCCTTATTTCTATACACTCTCCTCTTCTTCCACAAATAATTTGCATTATTTCTTCTGAACACTTATGAAGTTGAGATCCAGAACCTAATAAAATTGATACCTTTTCAAACAAGGTTGTGGGGTTTAATTCAGAAGGATTATTGGCTGCCCAGTTAAGAAGGTTTTGCAGTCCCTGCCGTAACAATTCTTGTTGCTGAAGCTCGGCATTTGTTAAGCCTGCTAGCATATTTTCAGCTGAAGCTAAATAATCTTTAGTTTTATTTAAGTGACAAAATTCTTCATTGACTTTTAAGGATGTAAATCCTGGTGTGGCTAAATAATCCTGAATTATTCCCTTATAACGCATGCCTTTCCATGCTTGGGTTTCAAAATGTTGAAGCTCATTAATTCTTTCTAATCGCTCTTTCTTAGCCTGAGGAATTATTTTTCTTTTATCACAGTCTGTATGGAGATTCCCTAATTGAAAATTATCCAAGTTAAAACAAGGGTTCGTTAGGTATTGAGTTTGGGAACTACTACCAACTGAATCCTTACTTGTGCTAGAACCTATGTTCATGTTGTTATTGTTAGAACTTTGTGGATTATGGTTAGAAGCCATAATATAGTGTGGTATTTGGGTCAAATACCCAGAAATGTAATTAACCTGATTAATTAATGAATCTATACGAGGGTCTTTAAGAGTTTTTTGGTACTTACGGCGTCGTTTGTTTGGTGGTGGGGAAGCAAAGCCTGTTTCATCATCCGATGATGAAGACTCGCTTGTCGTCCTAGTTGCTCCAGGGCGATTTCGAATTGTCTGCTCTTCGTCCGAAGCAGCAGAAACATTTGGTCTATCACTAGATTTATTATCGGCATTTTCGCCTTGCACTGAATGACTGCTCATTCTAACGCAATAAAAACTAAAAACAAACTTTAAGTGTACTAAAAAACAATGAAAAATTATATAAAACAGACTAAATCTCTTTTAAAACAAATAATTAATACAAAAATTTGTTCCAAAGAAAAATTTTGCATGCTCGGCGGCAAAATTTACAAACGCTAATGACAGGACACTGACAGATGTCAAGAGCCTTAGTTTAGAGACATAGAGTCAACTGCATGTGGTGGAAGACAGGTAACACTGGATTTATGTTAATTATTTGCATGTTTCATTAGCAATTTACAGATGCTTCTTCAACCAATGCTGTGTGTTTCGGAAACACATATAATCACATACTTCTGAGTTTATAATACACCGAATGTCCAATAAACGGGCGGGCCGTGCCCTGTGAAGGTTGCGGACGTCGTATGGTGTAGCATGAACAGCTTAATATAAAATGTTTGTAAAGTTTTAAGCGTGTACCTCGTACGGGACACGGTTTATGGAATGATCCTTAATAATCCATGAATAATCCTTAAATATGACATATTTACCTTACGTCACTACACTGTCTAGTAGGCAATCGTTAGCATCTATAGTAGTCTGTGTAGGCAATTCATAGCAGGGCACTATAAAGCTTTTTGTGTAAGAAAGTTTACCAGCTATCATATCCTCAATACTAGGACATGGTCATAGCGAGCATTGATGATTTGACGACATCCACTTGGATGTAGTGGTGGAAAACCTGGTGGATGAACCGAAATCTGTGTGAACCGTTGTAAAACTCTATCACCTTTAGCTAGGCTATGGTGTAAGTCATGATAAACTTATGCTTTCCTTTTACGATCTCCCCGGCAGTTAGACAGTTGGCCTAACCTTTGTTAAACATGGAAATAAAAAGAGCTGTTTTTAGTTGAGTTTATTATTTCCAACCGACCGGTTGTTTTTCAATGTTTGTCACCTCAGAACTGCGTAATTTATGGGCCGGTTTGGAATTCGGTGTTTGAAAGGGTTTGGCGTAAGAGTATCTCATTTGGTTTCATAGAAGTTCATAAAAGTGTGTAATCTTGAAGTCGGTTTTTTGCAGTTTTAATAAAAAGTCAATATTTTTAATGAATTATATTTGTTACAAACGCCTATGTTCAATGTCCTGCAGTGGAATGCAACAGGTTGATATACATACATTCTAGCACTATGCACAGGTATATTCGCTAAGCAGAAGTAAGTAGCTTTATAGGTGATGAAAATAGCAATAATCATGTTGATCATACATCAATTTTGTGTCAACGTAGCCTAGTGGTGACATGACAACACGCAGGGAGCTATACGTTTTTCAACGACATGATAAGATACGACGCGCGCGTCTGGACTTGATAAACTAGCCTACATTACAGAAAGTATTCCGATCGTAATCGCTGCTTATTGTCTTTATTATTTTCTACGTCACGTTGCTTTTAAATAAAAGCCTTCAGCTTTTAGAGTGCGGTTTAGATTTCGATATCCCAAAAGCATGTCCTTTGTTAACGCAGGGAAATACTTTAACATGCACGACCAGAACATTCACCACATATTGAAGATCCTGATGATTCTTTTATATCTATTGTAGATACTTTTCACAATTTTCACGACTATGTTGCCGTCCAACGCGTCTAGTGATAGAAACCCCGGACCGAAACTATACAACTGCTCCCATGAATAGTCATGATTCTGCCCTAAGCCGAGATTCCGTCTCGCAGCAGATACCTTCAGAATGGGACGATTTTAAGCCACCTACTTAAATGGAAACTCTGGCTAAGCATTCTGCTCGCCCCAAAAGTCAAATGAGATATATAGGCCGAGGCGACAAGTTCATATTTTAAAACTGTAAAACTGCAATAAAACTGATTTTATCACTTGAATTGTTCAAATTCAGAAGAAACGATACGAAATTCTATCTTAATATAAACAATTAAAAATCTGATACCTCCGGAACCCTAAAAATTCAACGAAATTCGTGTATTGCGTCACAAATATCACACAAACTCCTGCGTTTGCTGGTTAATTAATGTTATGTAAATTCAATTCAATTAACTAATGAATTACCCTTGGGTTTACCAGAAAATTACGTCTTTGGGTTTTTTGATTTGGGCGGATTTATGATTTACCTTCCTTCATAAACTTATTACAATACTATATTTTTTTATATAAGTACCTTTTATGGTGGTTATAAGAATTAATTTTAGACTTATGACTTTTATTCAATTATACGTAACTCTATTTTTAAACATTTATATTTTCTTATTTGCGATTATGTATGCATTACTTTTAGCATGATTTAAGGCAATTTCTATTGTACACTAATGTAAAATGTCTGTAATATCAAAATATTTTTTTAAATGGGTGCATGTAAAAGTTTAAATTTTACGCATTACAAAAGAACATTTTTACTTTTTGGCTGTCTGTCTAATTGTTTGGAAAAAGGATTAGCATTTCGTGCATTAAACTGAATTTAAATTACATGCCTGTTCTTTTAAATTTTTAAATGTAAAATTGCAATGTATGTATGTGATGTTGTAATGTATATTTGTTAAAGATTTTTAATTTTAGTATGTGACATTTCAAAGATTAAGACCCCACTGCCCCTTGTCACATTTCGTTAGCCATCCTCCCTTCCCTTAACATGTGACGAAATTTATAGATGGTCTCACATTTCTGGTTTTCTTCAGCAGCGAGTGGTAATCAGCAGCCGCTACGGTTAATATTGTAGTACGACTTGACTGGGGAATTGTCTTAATATGTGTAAAATACGTGTCACATTGTTTGTCCGCGATGGATTCTAACTGAACCAATTTTGATTATATTATAACTATCTGTAGTTAGTATATTTTTTATCTCATATTAAATCGGGACGTAAGCCTGACGAAGTTCGCCGGGCAAGCTAGTTACAAATGTAGTACCCTCACGCCTCTTATCCCCGAAGTGGTAGGCAGAGGTGTGCTAGTATCGTCACTACTCGTAAGTCCAGTAGATATACTAGAACACCCACGATTAGCCAAAGTACTAGGGCCCATGGTATGATAGGTGGCAAGCCTATCGCCACTTCGGGCACATTCCAACCCCGGGCAATGTTACAAATATTCTTTTTAAATTTTCATTTTACCTAAATATTTACATTTAATTAA
>DVZN01000579.1:0-12520 GCA_018237365.1 Caria ino melicerta
TCCCATGCGAACGAAGTCGCGGGCAACAGCTAGTTATATATAATTCTATGTAATGGGAAGCGTAAACGGAGCGTGTTTGTAAATTCAGTGATGTCTAATCTCACAATTTCAATTTCTTTATAATATGTAATGCCACACAGAGAAATTCCCCAATCTTGAGAAACATATGCCGCCTATAGAAACCAAATGGTTATGGTGCGTTTCCAACCTAAAGCAGAATGTTAACCCTCGCGTGACAATAATGTTACTTATTATTTTAGACATAATTTATAAAAATCACTTGTACATTTATAAATTATGTTTACAATGGAATTCCACCAAGTGTTTACAATAAGAAATAAAGAATCTGGCTATCTTACTCTCCAATCCGGCATGTACTGACGGTATAGCGGCAGGAATAGAAAAAGCGGTTGTATTAATACGGACTGCTGCAAGACCCTGTCACATAAGGTCATGGTGTTAATGACAGTAAACCTATAAAACCTGATCAGTTGGCTTGTTGCAGCCACTCCGTTCCAGCAAAATCCTAGCCATTTTCCAAAGCTCTCTAACGCTCATGCTGAGAACGTAGGTAGTTATGTAAAAGTTAAAACACTGATATCGAAGCGCTTCGCCAGCGGATAGCAGCTATAATTCGAGTAGAAAATGCATATTCACTTTTCATTTACTTCCCAGTTACATAACTACTTAGTAGAATTACCACTTCATAAAAATATATCTTCGAGTATATATAATATGTAATAACCAGCCACCCCTGTTTACGAGGTGCCGACTGAAAATCAGCATCGTTGTCCCCGCTGCAACTGCTGAGTCACCAAGCTTCTCCGGAGGTTTGTTTTAAGTTATGACTTTATGCTTGCTTTTTTATCATCCATATTGTAACTTAATTCATATTTGACCGCCTCATTGGATGAGGTATTAGTAAAAGATCTAAGATCTAAATCTAGAAGAAGGAAGGCAGACATACGCGAAGCAACTTTGTTTTATACTATGTAGTGTATATATTACAAATATTTAAGCGGACGCTTTCATCATAGTAATTCCAATCTTCAATTTTAGTTTGATCAGTCGAAAATTTACGAAGCTCCATACAAACTTTCATCCCTTATTTTGCCCCATTGGGGGTATCAAAATTCTTATATAGCATGCATGCCAAATTTCAGGCCGATCGGTCTAGTAATTTGGGCCGAGCGTTAATAAATACGTCAGTCAGACCTTTGGAATATATCTACTTAGATTTTTTATAGCAAGAGGAGGCAAACGAGTAACTACGTCACTTGATGGTAAGTGATCACTACCTTACGGACAACTGCAACACCAGGGGTATCACAATTGCGTTGCCAACCTTTTAGGAATGAGTAAGCTCTTTTCTTAAAGGTCCCTAGTTCCTAAAGATTTTTATGTTTTAGTATCGTGGGCTCACACCTGTACTATAAGCAAAAAATTTTCTCTCTTTGTAGTTACAGCATGTTGATAATCATCATCAGCCAGTCAACTGTTGATCGTATAACGTAGGTGGGTAAAGGAGGTTTTTACCCACAGTCATCGCAGTGTATGTGAGCAGCGCCTCCGGGAGGCGCTGCTGCTTCCCTCGCTGGGTTAAAGCATTTCGTGAAATTTATCCTGTAACATTAATATTTTGTGACTGCTTCACAAGAGGGAGACCTCTTATTCTTTATAAATCACTTAACTACTTTGAAATAAAACAATTAGACACATTTAGAATCCGTATATTCTTTATATTTATATATTTCTTGAGTTACTGAGTGAAATCATTTGTATCCTCTCAGATTGCACAACACAGAATTATAACATAAAATTGTTATTCTAACATTAAATAAAACTTAAGCCATAGTACACACAGTGAAAAAAACGTGTAATCTTATCGCGCGACTGAAGGAAAATTTCTTTAACGAACCTACTTTGTGAAAAGAATAACTGACAGAAACAACGCTTCTTGCAGTATCGTCAAGGCTAAAACTTAAATTACTAGCGAAATCGGCAGAGTATTTATGTAATTTGGAACAAATTATAAGTAGTTAAAAAGACAGTGCAAATATTACATTTTTGTGAAGTTTTACCAAGTGCCGGCGATTCAAAAATAAAAAAGAACTTATAATGTCATATATTGCAATGTTCGTCTTAAATTGATCAAAATCGTTTTTATTATTAATTTATATATTAATTTGAAAATAATTAAAAAAAAACTTAATCTAATACGTCATATTGAAAATTTCATTTTGAATTGACCAAAAAATCTATATTGTTTTTTCTTATTGATTAATTCGAGAAGGACATGGTTAATAGTGACAGCTTTATAAAGCAAAACTGTTTTATAACTTTGTTTCTGCCTACAAAAAAATAACCTATTTTTTTTAGATCTGCTTACAAAAGTTTTGCTTCAAAAATATTTTTTATTTATAAAAAAATAAAAATACAATGTATAAACACAACATAATAATTAAAAAACTGATTTATTAAAATATTTTCTAACACAGAGTTCATTCGTATAATCACTCATTAAGATTCCCTTGGAAATGCAAATGCTATAAATATGCAATTATTGTGAATTAAATTGGAATGTAGACTTGTCGAAGCAGGCCACTGATGTTCAGTTGTAACTGTAAATGTTTATTAGTGTAGTAAAAACTTATGTGTATAGGCAAATCTGAGAACTTTACAGTCAAATTAAACGAATCAAAATGAATAAAACGGTGCACTTAAAACTGAACATCAGTAACCCGCATAAAGCCCGCGACGGACATTCAGTTTTATCTGTACAGTTTAACTGCACAGTTAAAATATCGGTATGGGAAAAACTGGGAACTATACCGGTCTCAGTTTTTAATTGTGCAATTGAAAATGAACGTCAGTAGCCCGTTTCAATCTGTACAGATAAAAATGAGCAGTTAAAACTGAACATCAGTAGCCCGCATAAGTAATATGCAAATAAGTCCGCCATTATGACTCAAACCTAAGTAAAAATAAACAATCGAATAATCCTTTTGTTCTAATTTTAAATATAATAGTTATTTTTAGTAACTCGATAATGAACCGACTTGAATATATATTTTATTTGTTTTATTCCCCTTATGGTTAAAATGTTCTGCAGCACACGAGTAAAGCCATCAGCAGCAGGGATATATATTTCAAATAACATACTGCTAGCTAGATGCTAGCTTACGATTTTTGCCACTGAGTCAAATCACATAAGCGTTACTTCAATAGCAAGAGGCGTGGTGAACAGGTTTTATAGCTAGTATCGGTTGTGTCTAGTTATTTTTATCCAAACAGCCATCGTGAAGGTACGAAGTACATGGTCGGACTCGAATCTTTAATGTTTAAACTTTACATCTTATTTGAATTCATGAATGGTGTTTTTTCAGTAAAAAACACGAAAATACATTATTTACAAAAATATCCACTTTTCATTTGAATCAATTACAGGGACCTAAAGAGCAAATATCCGAATCATACATTTTATATAATTAATGTTTTTGAGCTTCACTAAAATCTCTTTTATCTTACATTTATTATAATAAATCTTTATTTATTTCGTCTATATATTATTCTGCATGGGATTGTTATTTCTTGTAACACTTAAGACACGTTTTTGTACTATGAACGTATGCCTTTATTTAACATTACAGTACAGTCAGCAATAAAAATAAGTTTCCTTACAAACGTTATAAGTTAATACATAAATATTCAAAGTATATAGATTCTGCTCTTAAACATGTGTTAATGTAGATGAATAGAATATTTTTATATTCAGTCGGTAAATTAAATCTTTATAACATTCTGTATTTAATAGAAAGTAGTAAAAATTATAAACACTTATCGCACAGTTTACATAAATTATACAAACAGTAAATAAGTCTGTTTTTATAAAGCAGTTATGTTTTTATCTTGCTTACTGTATTTAAAATATTTTGTTTACTATATTGATAGGTATGCAGCATGCAGCACACTTATATACATATATAATTTAGAGGCAGTATACCTTATGTTTGTTAAATTTAAATGCTTCTTAAATTATAATAAAATTTTAACAAATGCTGTTGCTAAACTTACTAATTGCAAAATATTTGAATATATGTATAGTCTAAATAATAATATTATTTACTGTTTTTGTGCTTTTTTATATTTCCATTTACTTAAGTATTACTTATTTTATATTTTTTCACTCTAATAATGCATTATGAAACAATATTTTTTGGAAAATTGCACCTAATTCAACTTTGAATTAAAACTTTGTCTTTTGAAATTTGGCAAAAAGGTAACACAAATAAAGACTTATATTGCTGACTATACCATTGAGGTGCACTAGTTTGATACAAAATTAATATTAACTAATTTTACACATAGAGAAAATACTTTAAATAGTTTTCTATTAGTGTATAAAAAATAAAATCAATTGTTACGTATTGCCGAGTCAGTAATTAGGAAATAACCAAATTTCATATTTTGTAATCATTTTGATTTTAGCAATTATGTAAAATATTACTGAAATAAATGTAACCATTTTCGCTCACAATCTTGAACATTGTCGTGGTTCGGTGTGGGCGTGGCAACCGGCATATTTGCCATGACGCCTGACATACCGATCACGGTCCATCACTAGAAGCATCTAAGAAACAGTAAACCATAGGCACGATATGTGCAGCGGTTATTTTTTTTATCAGAATAGCCGTCTGGTGTTCGCTAACTTATATCATAAAAAAAACTTTATAAGATTTTACACTGTAGTGAACACCTCTCTAGGCAGGAGAAACTGAAATATTTTACTTACCGATATGGTAGGAGTTTCATTACTAGTTGATTCATATTTACACAAGTAACAAACTATTAAGTTTACAAAAGAGTGAATAGAAAATGTAATTATTATTAATTCTGTATCAATTTCAATAAAAGAATTATATCAAATAAAACACAATTGCAGTAAGCTATAACTAATAACAATTTAAAGTAAGCTATGTACATAAGTCGAAGGAAATACTTAAGATCACAGCGAACGCCTGAGAGTCACCAACTTATAAACTAAAATTTCAATACATTTAACGATGCACCATTTTTCGAAACTACTAAGTCTTTGGCCTTCAGATCTTTCCTGTTGTCATAACATATTGCACATTCGGACCACCTTATCTACCTTATATGTATTAAATTAACACTGAGAGTTGTGGTACTTCAAAAATTATATCTAAATTAATATTTTCGAAACTTTCGTCGAAATTTAATTAAGTACGGTAAAATATTTAAAATTATGGCAACATTATCTACTCTACTAAATTCGAAATTAAAATAACTTAAATAAATTTTATAAATAATATTGGAATGTTTTTGTTCTAACATTAACAACTATTAATAATTACTCTTACATGGTAACAACAATGAAAACATCAAAAATACTTTATCAAAAATTCGTACATTTGAACAACCTTTAGTCGACGGAACACGTCGTGGGCGAAAAACTTTTGTGTATATCCATAAAGTTCGCTTAAATATAATATGGACATTTTAACAAGTAGGGCTTTAATTGACGAAGCAACCTCTACATCCACCGATCATTGAACAACCATTAAATCGCACATTGAGCTTATCTTAACTTCCTTCCTAAACTTATCCAACACTTTACCTACTCCATCATTACTTCCAAATAACTTACTCCGAGGGCAACTCCAGGCGTAACAAATACCTTGCTTTTAGCATAAACACAAACTCCGATAAATTTACATTCTATTACCGTCGAGACGTATCTCTCGACCACCTAATAGTAATACTTTTCTGGTTTAATGAATTCGTTGTATCGTCTGCTAACACTATCGTTTCCTGTAGGAGTTGCACCCAGGATCCAAACTTATCTTTATTCCATTTTATTACAATGAGCACGTTTCAAATGTTTTAAATACGTAACTACGAATACGGCGTGTCGTGTGCATCTAACTCTGTTTTGACTTTGACGAAATTTGGATTATCTGTCTTGAAGTCAGGTCCCTTGTGGCCGAACTGGTAGACCAGACGCGCTGTGGGCACGGAGACCAGGACGGCCTGCCGGTAATGGTACCGCATGGCCCGGCTGAACTTCTCGAACGTCATGTTATCATTTTGTTTCATCTGTCCCCACAGCTTCGCTACTTCGTCTGGTTTCACAAATCTGTAAACAAAGAAAGACAAATTTTAGTTATGTTATATAACACTACTGTATGTAATATCATCAGTATATTTTTTGTTGTTATAAAAATTATAACAGTTACCGCTATTTTTAATGTATCGTGTCATTGAACACTCATAGATTATATATTCCACACAAATTTAAATCATTACGGGTTATTCGTATCTACTAAATTATATAATTTATAAATTATATATAATTATATATATTTGAAGGTAAAAACTAAATGGATCCCCTAGTGATAATAAATGAATGCGATGTCATTTAGACATCGAAGTTGTTAATGATGCGTTTCCAACTTCAAATGGAAATGTTAAGCCTCTTGCAAAAGTAAGTTTAGCTTTTAACTTACCAATGGGACTTTTAAAATCGAATATATTAATAGTAAATACTGACAACTTGGTAGCAGAAATAGGCGCGCTATCAATCCATATAAGCCGTAGCCAACTGCGAAACTCTACCACTTAATCAAAGGCCAAGGTGTCAGTGGCAATATATGATGATGATATGATGCTCGCCTCTCACGAGCTGCCAGGCATGTAGACAGTTGCTCTATTCTCCAAAAGATCCCGGACTATTACTAGGTTACAAAAAATTATTTCAGATTACACCTTGGATTATAGGTGTTCTAGTATATCTACTGGACTTACGCGTCGTGGAGATACTAGCACACCTCTGCCTAACCCTTCGGGGGTAATAGGCGTGAAGTTACTTTTTAAATTTAATCGGTGAGACGGCTTTAATAACTGATTTTGTGAAATTATACAATTCTAAACTAGCGTGCCAGAAGGGCATACTTTCTTTTCAATGCAATGAGAAAATTATTTATAAAGAAGCTAATTTGTAAAACAAATTCCATCAATTGTGTCACAAGGCTTAAAACCTTCGCAGTAATCGAATGCAAAAAAACTGTGTCGGAATTGGAATTGGAAAAAAATGTTTACATTGATATTTTGAGTACATAATAATTGTTAAATTTCTTTTATTGCATTTTATTTAATCGTAAGAGGTTTAATTCATAAACATGAGTTTTTTTCATAAGTAATCTTTTTATAAATTTTATTCTATTCTAACCCTGTGAAAGTCGCATCGCTTTAGAATCAAAATATTATGTTGAGTTAATTTGTTTCTTTTTTTTAACTTTCAAATATTTATCCGCCTATTAAATCTACAACAAATAACTATCAAATCAAATTACTGAAAACCGATCCAGCCATTTTGAATTTCTTGAATATAACTCAAGAAATGATATACATAGATTATAGATTACTAGAAACTTTCTTCGATTTGTCTATCCGTAGCTTGAATTCAATCGTACCGATTTTGATAGAATAATGACGTATGTAACTTCCTAATACTTAAGGTTTTGGATTGGGACAGAATTTTCAAAATTGTCCAGTAATATTTGATTTCATCCATTGCAAAAGAACAAACAATTAAATATCAATGCTAATAATTTTCTTGTTCTGCACAATAAAGTAATAAATAAATGAGTTTGCCACCTTGATGGTCCGGTTGATAGAAACGGAAAATATAATTGCATCAAAACAAAGACCACAGATAACCCTGTAAAACCAATTTAATTACAGATGATAATTAATATATAATATTTCTACGAAGAAAATTTCTTTTCCGATTCTTTATCCAAGGCTGGCTGCAACAGAGCAAGGTTGACGATCGATGGCATTATTCACGCAACAATTATTTTAATGCAAAAAGTTGCAATGGATACAAATTAAAGAAATAGTGTTCTTGAAGATGCTCTAACTAGTTCAAGTTTATCAGCCAAGACCGAACCAGCAATTGTCATAATGATTGGAATTACTAATGAACGTAGATGCGGCGTAAAGTTAAACTGGCGAACATAATGGTAATTAAGTAGATCGTCGTACATCACACGACTTATATAGGCACACGAGCAAATGAAACAAGTATTCGAACCGTGTCAAGTAATGCAAAACGTCCAGATAATTGTGATCGGAGTCAAGGATTACATGTGCCATTATCAACAGGTACGGCGACGAGTGAGGCACTTACAATCTGCTCGATTACACGTTTCATACTGACGACGTAGACGCTATGACTTAAATAACTACTTATTTTTAACCCCAAGACTATATGATTATTTTCTTTTAAAATAATGTATCTTCTTTAGTCGTTTTAAATACACATTTTCCACCACTTATTTGTTTAATTATAATTTAGAGATATTTACGTTGTAAAATGTGTCAAATTTTCAAGTTTATTGCTTACAGTTTATTAGCATGTTATACGATATATCAATATTTTAAGATATTGACAATCAACAATAAAATAGTTTAAAATACAATAAACTAGCCTCTTCTATAATAAATTACACGATAAACTAGTCTACAAGATAATTAAACTGACATCACCTGACTTTGAAAGTGTCATACATTTTTTCAGTTGAGTCTTGTACATGTCCACTAAATTCAATCACGAGAAACGACGGTTTGGAATTTGAGGAATTTAAATGGTATATACGTTTTATATACATAATCTAAACCTTTTACTGACGATTAGATTACCTCTATCCTTTACTGTTGGAAGTATGAGAGGTGCAATACCTAGCCGAAGGTATTTGGGACGCTCAAACGCGTTTTGTATGACAGTCCCTTTGCTGTTTTATCTCACCTCACGTAACACGACCTTGTCACTAACTATTAAAATTGTGAGCAGCACTGCGCCGCAGCTACATATTATTATGACTTATGTTGCTTCAACTTCAACTATATTTTAAATATCGAATGCGGAAACACATATTTTGTCAATATTTATCTATATACATTGTCTCACAGATAACTAAAAATATCACAGACTTCACCCGTGTCATTTTAAAGTTACTGAATCAATGTTTATATTAGATAGTATTTGTTGTATAGACAATGCGACTAGACTGTGAAGAAATGTTAAAATCGCATAAGTTCAGACAGGTAGATCAAAAAAGCGAGCATGGATTAAATGACACATTAACAACAGAGAGAGGTACTATGCTATAAACAACTACCCGGATCTGTGTACATAGAGTATAAACTGGTAAATACAGGGACGCATCTATAACTCTTACTATGTTGTAGACATAGTAAGAGTAAGAGTAAAAGTAAGACATAGTAAGACCAACGGTGGTCTCTAACTAGAATAGCCGTGTTCGCTTTCTTATATTATTAAAAAAATTGCCGCATTGAAATCCGTTGCATAGTTTGAAAGATTTAGCGAGCAAATTTATTTTATGCTATACAGAGATTGCAATACAAATTAATTTTTATTTAAATATTTGACTTATTTGGACGGCTAAGGTTAAGTAGTTAAGATGTCATTGTAGTCGCCAAGTTAACATCATTTTACAGGCCGCAAGAAACTTGACATTGCCTCTGCATGTCGGTCGCAAGGACGCTGTAGGTCGTAAACGTATTTCAAAACGTGACTAAGTTTACTTGTCCCCTGTTGCATACCCTGGCTTCAAAACAAACTATCTTTTATTGTACGACAAAGTAATCTAAAAAAGAAAAAAATACACGGATGAGAGGCCTCGGCGACCTGCTAGTCAAATATAACTAAACACAACTTGGCACAATGTAAAAAACTGATCAACTTAACATGACTATAAACCTTCTTACTGTCTTTAGATATTCTAGAATTCAATTTTCCTTAAAACCCATTTCTATTCATCCCTTTTCCTGTTAATTACAAACTTTACAAATAAGTAGTTAATAATCTAATAAGCGCAGCTATACACATACTATGGCAATTAATGATGATTGATTAAATAATGTCGTGTAGTGTACCCAGAGAGATTGACCATCCATAAAAATGCTGAAGCACGCTCCCACACGTTCACACTTAGTATGGACGCTAAAGGCCTACTCCAAAATAATGCATTTTTAAGTTGAGGCACTCCTACCACAGAATAAATAACAGTACGTACTAATATACTTTTAGACTGGTTTCTTTGCAAAGCCAACCTGCTGGCAGTTTTTTTTTTTTATTATTTAAGTTTACAAAGGAATTCCACCAAATGCCAACGAAAGGTATAGAATATACTAAATTCTATACCTTTCGTCGGCTCTATCTAGTACAAACCTATTAAAAAAATCTTACTCTACAGACTGAAAAACTGTGTACTATTGGTATAAAAATTCTTTATATACTGAATTTCGAGAATTCTTTTCGTCCTTTTGATTTATCAGTAAATACATAAAGTAGAGCACATGCTGAACGTCCGATCGCAACTATCCAGTTCGTAACGATACAACGATTGAGACCTGAAATTATTGTCCATTGTTACCCACACGTAAATGCATCCATCACTCAAGTCCAAGTTACATTTGTCGACACACAATATTCACACTAACTACAAACTCTTAATCATAAAAATATGTATAATTCAAAAATTATAAACCACCAATCGGTTTTGAACCCATTCATTACACCTCCAGTTATAAATTATAGATTTATCTCGATTATTATGTCACTTAATAACACTGCCAAACATCTTTTCATACATTATGAAACCATAGTAAAGTCTAATCATTATAGGTATTATTAGGTAGTGATTTCCCTTCTGGGTTGCAGGGGTCAGATGACAGTGGCACTGACTAAAAACTGACACCCTTGTCAAATCTTCTAGATTAGGTAGCTAGCCCCGATATCGTCTAATATAGAAAGGTGATAAGGCTAGGAAGAAGAAGTATTCCCATAATTACGTGCTCGACCTAAACCTAATGCCTCCAATAATCCAATATAACCACAATGCACTGACGGACATCAAAACTCTACCAAATGAAGCATGTATTTTAAAGTGTAACAACTAACAATATTAAGTAAACCTTTTTGTATTTTATCATCATCACCGAAAGCAATGTTAATAATTTGTAGAATAAAGTATTTTATTCCCCGAGGAGTCGGCTCACGTTCGCGGGTCCCTTGGCCTAGCTGATGTGATCACGGCAAGGCTGCGCGCGCGCCGCATCCAAATCCAAATGACTAACTCGTTACTCAACCGTGACCGGCAACGCGCAGGCGCAGCGCCGAATGGCCCTCACGTGCCCATTTTATTAAAATGTGTCCTTTTTATTAACGTGACACGTAAACAATAAACATACATCACCCTACCTTCTTCGGTAAAACCACAAAACTTCAAACTAACATCATGAAAGGTTTTTATTAGTGTATCATCGGTCGAGTATTTTGCATTCATGCATAATGAAGCTCACTGAGGGTTCGATCATTGACAGGGACAGGCACACAAAACATTTGTGTAATAAACATAAATGTTTTACTATAACATACGAAAACTTACACGCATACGGCTCTCCCGAGTTACTACCAACGTTTCGACTTTCTTGATTACCGATGTTACCATAAAATGGGCAACGCCACACGCTTATACGAAGAAGGACTTTGTAATGCATGTATTGTAAACTTTACAGGATTTTTTTATTATACAAGACAGCGAATAGACAGTGCCAAACTCTAAAAAAGGTTATGGCGATCCTCACCCGGACAAATTCTTATACAATATTGTACCATCTGTGGTCTCGATCGTAAAAACCTATTTTCTTTTATTAAGAAATATTGACCGCCATTTCAACTTAAGTGACGATGTGACCGAAGATGGATGCGTGTCTAAAAACAGATTTTTTATTCTGGCCTTAAAGATAGCTAGGTTATATCGTTCCAGGAATAAACACGCAGGATTTGAAACGCTTCGTGCGGATATATAGTATATTTACTACATAAGGGAATAATCGCCTGTGTTGTGTCTTAGATATGGAAGGGGCCTGGTTACAGGCAAAAACCTTTGAGTAGAAATCAATTGGCACAAAAATTTATCCCTAACGAGCTACCTGACTTTTGCCTAGACAGGCTGATGGTTTTGCTTCGAATTCCTATAAAGGAAAATAAACGGGGTGTTGATTAAGTCTATTTCGATATATATTTATTTTAGTATCGTTAAAATCCATATCATTAGTAAAATAGGATTAGACAAATTCCAGTATTCCGTCAAATGATAGCCAATGAGATTTTTGAGTGGCCGCGTTTCCGATCTGATGATAGCTTATAGAATTTTAGAGGCGTTGTAAGTGCTAATTTTGAAAGTCCATTTGATTAACGCCCAATCCCAACTTCGAATCTTCGATCGACAGATCACAGCGATCTTAGATAGAAACTAATCTTTCGATTGATCATCAAAATTGCAATCTAAAGAATGATTATTGAAACAGTTTTATAACAATCGGATCGAAATTTCAATCGAAGATCGGCAAAAATGGAGCGAGATTACTTATTAGGATCTGCCGTATATGATTTTTAAATTAACTTGAT
>DVZN01000580.1:0-12504 GCA_018237365.1 Caria ino melicerta
AGTTTTTTCAGATTTCATAATGTTGCCTGGGATTGAATTTGTACCCGATTGGCGACGGACTTGCCACCCGTCACATCCCGTCCCGTCCCGTCATGGTACCTTATATTGTCGGGTAATCGTGAGTACTAGTATGTACTTCTGCCTACTATTTCGAGGATATATAGGCGTGACGATATTATTATACAGTAGTGATAGTGCTACTTACACGGGTTGTACATGATTTAACAATTCGTCGTCCATCCACTCCACACAGTTCATAACTTTCTCCGGTCTGTGTTTCGAAGGATATAATTTTTCCTCCAGAACATCCAGTTCACAGCGACAATAAGATGTAGAAACGTGCAAAAATACCTAAAAAATGTAAATAAATTAATATCCCTGGACAAATCAATCAAACCCCAATGTAAGCAAGTTATTTGCTTGTTTAATGGGTGTTAGTCAACGATTTTAAATATATATACGTGTTAAGGGAGCTACCCTTACCACTCAGCCCGCGAGATGATCGAGAGACAGAGACAGAGTATTATTATTAGAGTATTAGCATAATCAAAAAATTTTCCTAGAAACCTCCATACTAATAAGAAAACCTATTTACACGACACACGGCTATGCTGTATCAATTTATTTTCATCCCTCATTATATCAAACCGGAATACGTCAGTGACAAAAATGTACGATATGGCAGCAGAAATCAGTAAGGCGATGGTATCACACCAGGTGAACCGCTGCGAAACTCCACACCGAATATCTGCAGTGTTTTATAAAATACACCTACATTCAAAATTCCAAACATACAGTACCCATCTTCGAGTAAACTGACTGCGATATGCAGACGGATAGACAGACGGAAGTGAAGAATTTATAAGGATTCCGATTATTCCCACTTGTCAACGGAACCCCAAATATCATAAGAAAAAGATCAATATTTAGGGGGTTGATACGGTTGACATTTATTTATTTTTTAATAAACACAAATCCACAGAATATATACAAAAAACCAATAAATTAAGGAAAGATATACCGAACATTAGCCAATTACGGATTTTACTGTGTGAGTATTACATTTAATTAGGAGAGTTTTATAATTATAAAGTTAAATCTACATCTATAACAAAAAATGCAACAAAAAAAATATTACGAGGTGACAATCAATTTTGAAAAAGGAGACTAAAAAAAATTGTATATAAAATTAAAACTTTAAACAAAAAGTAAAAAACAACATCTCATTGTACATAATTTACAGCCATGGGCTAAATCAAATAATTGTCATGTTTGTATGTGTATGTATGTTTATGTATGTATGTGTTCTATACGAGTACGTAAGTGTGTGAGTGCATGTATGCATGTATATGTAAAGTAAATGAGAAGAAAAAAAATTATGTGCATTTATTTATTTAATGCGAGCTGTTGGGAAATTTTGCCTTTAAAAGCACTTCTAGACAATGCAAACGAGTCGACGTCTTTAAAACGTTTGTTATACGTGCGTGCCAAACGTAGAGTTACACTATTAGACTGGTAGTTGGTTTTCGTTAGAGGAGTGTAAAGCAGGGTGGTATGCCTTGTGCGCTTTAGAGGAACTCGCAGACATAACACTTTATTAACAAGTTATAAACAATCAATGGAACTTGTGCAAATATCATGGAGAAATACCATGTCGTTTAAAATGTGTCTGTCTTGAAGTGAAACTAATTTGGAGATATTTGTACCTGTTTTGTAATTAACAAATTTTATAAATTTAGTTTGAATACTTTCCAATGAGTGTTCGTATGTGTCATACTGTGGATTCCAAACACTGCTTCGCTTCCAAAAACTTGCAATATATAGAAATACCTATATAAATACCGGAAAAAAGTTAGTAAACACCCACACCTAAACATATGCACATCTATGTTCATCACACAAACCCCCGCCCCTGTCAGTGATGGAACCCTAACCTTTTCATTAGTTTGCTGGGTAGGCGTGTATGCTTACCTTTTGACCAACTAGCAGTGATAACAAATAAATTTAGTTAGTTTTATTCTATAGGTATCTATTTAGTCTCATTTCAGTTTGGTTAATGTAAATGCACGTAATATTTTTGCAGCTTTTTAAAACACTATTAATGTGATTTTAGAGTGATGATGAGTTGTCCGGCTACCCGACCCGAGTGCACGTGGGCACCAACGACACCATTGACTTGAACTATCCGCTCTTTGTCACGGCTGCGCAGCAGAAAGGTAACCTATACTTACATCTTGTAATGTATAATAATAAAAAGAAAATATCGTCACGCTCATATATCCTCGTAATCATAGGCAGAGGTACGATAAGCCGACGATATTAGGTCCCATGATGTGTTACGTGGCAAGTCCGTCGCCCAAATCCAATCCCAGGCAACATAAGGTTTTTCAGGAGAAATTGAAAATACTCATGAGTAGAAAAAGATGCCCGACCTGGGGATCAAACCCGAGACCTCTCGCATTACAGTCGGATACCGAAACCAATCGACCACAGTGGCGACTCGATATGTGTAACAAAATTCACTTCTTCGTCCTAGCCTTATCCGGATTCTGAGATCTTATCTTGAGGCAGAGGAGATAGCACGGCAAATACTCTGTGATCGCCCCGCGTTTTCTCTAGAAGGAACTAGATATTTGTGGGAATACATAGTAGAGCCCCAGAATCTTTAACTGACAAAGCCCATACACTATTCAGTTCTTAAAGGCTGTAGGCCTTGTGGAACGTGTGTAAGCTTTAAAATAAGAGTTGTGGTCCCAAAGTTCATAGCTCTGACAATCGAGAATTCTATAAGATTGAATTCCTAACTTAGATTACCAAAAATAGGTTCAGTCGATTAAAATAAGCAGCAGAACATGTTTAAAATTTTCAGAATTTTTGCAGTGTACCTTTACCCAGCCGCGAATTAAACCGAATCTTCTTAACTGAACGTGACGAAACTTAGATAGCGAGTACTCTATTTTGAGAAAGCTGTAAGCTGCTTTTGATCCCGTTTCCGTAAGGGAAGAGGGATGAATACCAAAATGTGAACTTAGCTGTAATTAATTAACGGGTTATTCAATATATTTTTGTTTCTTTGTATAGAATATATTTACACAAATAAAATAAAATAATTAATTTGCAATATCCCGCAAAAATAATGAATATAATATAGTGTTACTCGGGCATAAAAGATGGTGTGATGTAAATGGATTAGAATTACCAAAGTGGATGCAATAGTGTATATGTGGGTCAAACAGGTCGTAGTTTTAAGTCACGTTATAAAGAACATATTTCCGCCTTCAAAAACAATCACCCAGATAAATCTCATTTTGCCAGACATCTTAGATACTGGTCATAGTTTAACAGCAGATCATTCATTTGATTTAATTAATTCTTGCAATAAAGGATTGAAATTAAATATATTGGAACAACTTGAAATTATCAAATTTAATAACAAAGATTCAATCACAATTCTATTCTAAATGACTAAACAAATGTTACTCCGGCCCGCGGGTACTTGGATAAAAATATCTTTTTTTTCCAAGTACCGGCAACGCCTATGTGATAATTCTGGCCCGTGGGTACTTGGACAATTAATTTTGTCCGAGTACCGGCACCGCGGCCAGGAACCAGTACTGCCAATTAAATCTGTCAGTGAAATCAGTGTACTTTATACTGACATGTCAGGGAATAATTCCAATTTCGGCCCTTCTCAGAGCCATTGTAATCCCGGTCCTTCTAAGGACCCCCCGGCCCTTCTCAGGACCACTACCAACCAAAAGAACCCTCTGCCCCTGGACTTGCCCAAGGCATAAGGACCAACCCAACAAGCTCGCCGCGCACGCCTTCGTGGTTACCTTCCTCAGACTCGGACATCGCTGAGATGTCCGGCTGGGAAATTGTTCCGCCGCGTAAGCCGCTACACGCCCTCGCGATTTTTGAAATCTGCGAGTCAGGCAACAGCGGGAAAACCCCAAGCCACAAAAGACTCAAGAACCCCGCCCCCTGCGTAAGCAGCGAGGCTGCCCAACGCAGGAGGCGACCAAGGTGGGGCCCCCGGGTTCGGGGTGAGTGCTGCCCCTGGAGACGGCACAATCGCCCAGTCCAGAGGCGGCACAAGCCTCGACATCGGAGGCGGCACAACGGCCCCATCCGACATATCCGGCACAAGTTTCGACAATAGAGACGGCCTGAGGTCAACCCCCAGCCAGCTAACGATGGCGTTAGCTGGCTGGGGGTTGACCGGTGATTTCGCTCACCCATCGGGGATCACACAAACCCCCGGGATCCGCGACTTTATCGCCGCTCGGTTGAACGTGGCATGGCCCGCGTCAGAACAAGCCCACCACCACTATCACCCGCCAAACTCCAGCCCTCTGTATCCGCCCAAAAGAGATATCCACCCCTGGTGGTGGAAAATATCCAGAACTGGGCCCCCCATTTCAAGGCCCTTCAGGCCAAGTTAGGACATGCCCCAAACGCCCGCCCCTTCGGGAAGGGTATTCCATTCTTGCCCAAAGAAGAGGCGGAATACCGCATTGTCCAGAGGTACCTGACGGACCTGGAGAAAACAGAACCTATCTCTTGGTTCTGTTACTCCCTCCCCACCGAGAGGAGCATCAAAGTGGCGATAAGGGGGCTACCTGCCGATACCCCGCCCGAGGATATCCAGCGTGAGTTAGAGGCGCTCGAACACACGGCTGAATATGTCCGCCCCATCAGGGCGCGTGCCGGCCGACCCGGCTGCATATACATGGCTATCATAAAACGCCAACAGAACACCCTCCCGGCTATCTACAGCATTGATGAGATGATGTACATGCTGAGAGTAAAAATCGAAGCTTGGAGGGGAAAGAGAGGACCTGCTCAGTGCCACCGGTGCCAGCAGTTCCGACATTCCTCCCACAATTGCTACCGTCCCCAAAGGTGCGTCCGTTGCAGCAAGGACCACAAAGCGGCTGACGGCACCCGATCCCGTGACACCCCTCCCACCTGTGCAAACTGCAGTGGAGCCCATCCCGCGAACAATACCTCTTGTCCCGTCTTTAAGAAGGAGGCCCGCAACAAGAGAGCGGGGACGGTGGCTATCACCGCCCCGAAGCTATTTCCGAAACCGAAATCGGGGAGGATTTGCAGGAGGTCGGTGGCACCGACCCCAGTGGAACCGACGCCAGGCCCAACCACGTCGTCGCTCAGGGCCCCGGCAAAAGAGGCCAAACCATGCACAATAGCCTCAAAGAAGAAGGCCAAGAAAACCGTAAAGAGTTCTCAGCTAACTACCCAAACTGCTGCTTCAGAACCTAAAACTGAAGACCAGGCGCTACCTTCTACTTGTACGCGTAGAGACCCATCCACCAGACGTGTATCCCTGGCGGTGTCCTCGGACGAGGGGAGATTGGCGGTGATTGAAAAAGCACTAAAAACCTTCCACGATGTGCTGGGGGCACTGAGAGGGGGACACGACGCGGTAGGCGCCATCCTTAAGGGGATGACGGAACTCCTGCAACTATATGGATCCTAAAACCCTTAGGATGGCCTACTGGAACGCCTGCGGATTAAAGTCCAAATCCGTACTTCTCAGGAACCTACTAAGAGACCAAAAGATCGACATAGCACTGATCTCCGAGACGCACCTAGGATCCGGTGACCATGTCAAATTCCCTAACTACACGATGTACAGGCAAGACGAGCACTCCGGGACTCAAGCATATCGTGGGTTAGCCACCATCGTGCACCGGAAAATAGTACACCAACCCATGCCCCGTCTCCAATTGGATTCCATGCAAGCGTTAGGAGTGAAACTTCTGGTCGCCGGCAACCAGATGCGAATTTATTCCATCTACAAACCTCCACAGCTGAAGACCACAGCAGAAGATCTGGACCAAATTTTCTCCTCTGCACTTCCAACGATCGCAGCCGGCGATTGGAACAGCAAGAACACTGCATGGAATTCAACTATCACAACAACCGAAGGCAGACGCCTATTCAACATCACGGCGGCAATCGGATGTGTAGTGTCCGGCCCCGAAGCACCCACTCATTTCCCCTTTGCCACAACACACGCTCCCGACGTCATAGACTTGGCGGTCCATAGAGGTCTCAACCATCTCCCCATCCACGAAGCAATCCCGGAAGATATGGGCAGCGACCACCTTCCGGTACTCCTGACTCTTAAAGATATCCCAACTCGCCTACCATCCCCAAGACCGCGGATCACCATCAATTGGGACCAATTCGCCGGGGAGATGGAAAGAAACACACCCACGCAACCAGTCACCTCTGCTGATGATGTCAACCAGCTCGCTGCCAACCTCACAGCTGCGATTCAAGAGGCAGTAAAACTCTTGTCCTCCTCCAACCAGAGGACAAGACTCCTCCCTCCTCTACCCGTCAACATCCGAAATAAAATAAAGGAGAGGACACGTCTTCGCAAAGAGTGGCAGAACACGCGCTGCCCAACGCTCAAGACCAAGGTCAATAGACTCTCAGCAGAGGTGAAAAAGGCACTGGAAAACCTTAATACCGCATGCTGGGAAGACCGAATCGATGAAGCCTCGGACGACTGGACTTCACTTCACAAGCTGTGTCGACAGTTATCAAACGCACCCACTCCCACTAGGCCCCTAAGGCACCCGGATGGCACGCCCAGATACCGCGCGGAGGACCGTGCTGAAATCTTCGCGGCCCACCTGGAACACCAGTTCAGCCCGAATCCAATTTCGAATCCCGACTTCACCACCCAGGTGGAGGAGCACGTTCAAAAATACTTGGAGGAACACCCAAATTCATCGGAAGAACCAATAGTCTTCTCACCCAACTTGGTTAAAAGAACCATAATGCAATCCAAACCCCGTAAGGCCCCGGGCGCAGACGGCATTACCAATAAGATTCTTCGCCACCTACCTCACTGAACGGTCGCAGCCTATACGCGACTGTTCAATGGCATTCTGCGCTCGGGCGCATTCCCAAACCCCTGGAAGATGGGTTTAATAATCATGCTTCCCAAACAAGGAAAGAACATCGCTGAAGCCGCAAGCTACAGGCCCATCACTCTCCTCCCAGCAATCTCCAAGGTTTTTGAGAGGTTGCTCCTCCACCAGATCTACAAATTCAACCAGCCCAGGACAGAACAGTTTGGATTCAGGGCTGAACATAGTACGGCCCTCCAACTTTCTCGGGTTCTACACGACCTCACGGCAGCCCGAAATAAGAAGGAGATAGCAGCGGCAGTGATGCTGGACATGGAGAAGGCCTTCGACCGAGTCTGGCACGCTGGCCTGCTTTACAAGATCTCCCACATCGACATCCCGCCCAGAATCACGAGGGTAATATCGTCTTTCCTGTGTAACAGATCTTTCAAGGTGATCGTCGAAGACGCTACCTCACAGGAAAGACCGATACGAGCCGGAGTGCCCCAAGGCAGCTGTCTCTCGCCCACGCTTTATTCCATATTCACCGACGACATCCCCGTGGGCGAGGGCTGTACCTTGGCCTTATACGCGGACGACGCAGCATACCTGACCTCCTCCATGGCCGCCTTCCAAGCGGCCAGGAAAATCTAGCGTTCCCTTGACCTCCTGGAAACTTGGCTGGGAACGTGGCGGCTCTCCGCCAACGTCGAAAAGACTCAGGCACTGTTAACCAGGAAGAAGAAGACCAAGACTGGCTTCAAGAAGATGCAGAACCTCCAGCTGTACGGGAAGCCCATAGAGTGGACCAAGCGGGTCACCTACCTCGGCATTATCATAGACGCCAAGTTGAGCATGCGACCTCAAACACAAGCCGCACTGAGGAAAGCCAGACTGGCCATGCTCCTTTTGAGGCCAGTCCTACATTCTAGACTCCCCCTAACTGTGAAGCTGGGGATCTTCAAAACTTATATCCGCACCAAACTCACGTATGCCGCCACCGCATGGTATCAACTGACCTCATCCATCTCCAAGACAAACCTTGAGAGGCTACAGACTGTGGCCCTCAGGCAGATCGCAGACGCCCCTCGTTTCGTCAGAAACGAGGTAATACTACGTGACCTCCAAATGGAAACAATAGAGGATTTCATCAAGAGACTGGCAGCCAACCAATATGCACGAGCTGACAGTTCACTACACCCCCACATCCGCAACATTGCCCCCTGGCACGCCCGCCCACCCGACTCGAAGATCTTCCCTCGTGACCTAGTACACGCCTCACCTTCCTCGCCGTCCTAAGCCGCCCACGCTGGCGCGGACGCTTCTGCTGGGCCTCCCACAAGGGTCTCACCCGGTAGGGCAGTCCGCCCACGTGGTCGTGAAGAACGGCAATAGGAAGATCCCATTTTGACATTTGATATGCCACCTATTTTTCCAAGGTTAAGGGGGAAATTTCCCCCCACACCCACCTAAGGACCTGGCCGTATTAACGGCCAGCGATAGACACCATGGCCAGGGGGCCAAAGCCCCGATACCATATCCCTATCCCTCTGCCGGGATAAGAGACAGCCAAACGGAATTTCAGGGAGTCTCCCTCCGTCCCTGAAGACCATGGACAGCGGAGATGAAGAAATGCAAGAGCCCTCGGGCTCCTTCAGCCGACATTCATCGCGGCGCAGTTCCGCTGGCAGCATCTATAGTATGCCAGCCGCGGAACCACCCACCGACCCAACTACTGACTCCCAGCCCCTGCGGGACACACCGCGGGGCCATGTAGCTGCTGGCCAGCGGCCGCGACGTCAAGCGTCAGACGCTCGCGATCGCTCTGCGCATCACGCTGCCGCCGCCGACCTGGCGAGGCAGCTACCTGTTCCGGACAACGACGACACCCTCCTCGGCCTTTCACCGAGAACTTCCCTCGAAGCGGACATCGTGTTCCTGGCGAGGGCGACCGAAGGTTACTGCGCCACGCCTGGCCTACTGAAGGCCATGAAGGCCTTTATCGACCAACGGGCCGCCGCGCTTCAGGAAGACGCAGTCCCATCCGATGAAGAGCCAGCTCTCACCGAGATCGCAAACACTCCGCTCCCGCCGGGTATCGCTATCCGAAGGAAGCGTGACCAGGACGACCCTAGCCCTCAAGAAGAATCCAGGAGCAAGGTATTTATTGCCAGCCAGGAACAGGCACTCACACAGCGGGACCCAAGACTACTTCGACGGGCCCGCACAGCTTCATTATCCCAAATAGACACCACACACACACTCACACCAACACCAACGCCACTTTCACAACCCAGTTTTGCTTCGGCCGTGACTGCACCTGCACCGCCGCCACGTCCTAAAACACAAAGTCCGGTGCCCGCAACCGCGGGTACCCAAAAAATCTCTAGGTACCCACCGTTAGTAGTTGAAACACTACCCAACTGGCCCCACCACTTCCGGAATCTGAAATCGAAGCTAGGACGGGCCCCCAACGCCAGACCTTTTGGCCGGGGCGTCCGTTTCACCCCCAACTGCGAGGATGAGTACCGAAACATCCAGAGATATTTGACAGACATTGAAAAGTCTGAAAATATCTCTTGGTTCTGTTACTCACTCCCAACGGAACGTTCCCTCAAAGTAGCTATACGTGGTCTCCCCGCGGACACACCCCCGGAGGAGATTGAAGTGGAGCTGCGCGATTTGGGTTTTGAACCCGAATATATTAAGCCAATCAAAGCCCGTGTAGGTAGGCCAGGTTGTATATTCCTGGCCATACTAAAACGCACACCCTCTACCATCCCCGACATATATAACATAACACAACTACTGTACATGCCGGGAGTCAAAATTGAGGCCTGGCCGGGCAAGAAGGGCCCCGCTCAGTGCCATCGCTGTCAACAATTCCGGCACTCCAGCCACAATTGTCAACGCCATCAACGCTGTGTGCGTTGCGGTGAGGGACATGTATCTAAGGAGTGCCCCCGACCCAGGGAAGAGCCGCCGACGTGTGCGAACTGTGGGGGGGCCCACACAGCTAATAACACCTCCTGCCCAATACTATACGACTCAACCCACAACACAAGCTGCTGCCCCCGAAATAGTCCAGCCCACAGGAACTTCCCTGATGGCCCCGGCCAACGAACCCAAACCGTGCAGTTCCACTTCCTGTAACAAAAGAAAGAGGAAGAAGAACAGGAGCTCCAAAGCTCGTCCCATTCCACCCGACGCACGTACTGCGCACACAGCAGCGCATCCTTCCGTTGCCCCCCCCCCCCCTTACTCCCTACCGAAAGGACAAAGATCCCCCAGTTCCGGTTGCAGCGCATACGCCCCAAATAGTAACGGGCGGCGCCGCGACCGGTTCAGGGGGCCAGACGAGACCCACAATTGACATGACAATAGAGTTGCTTACCGAAATATTGATAACCGTACGGGCGGGACAGGACCCCACGTCCGTAATCCTTAGAGGGATAGCCAATTTGTACGCCAATAATGGATAGGACCTCTCTAAGGATTTTGAATTGGAATGCCTATGGTCTTAAACCAAAAATCACTCTTTTTAAAAAACTCCTCCGGGAACAGAACGTAGACGTGGCTTTGGTCAGTGAAACGTTCCTAAGCCCAGCCGATAACCTGCGTATCCCGAACTACATCGTCTATCGTCAAGACGAACATTCGGGTACCAGAATATTTCGGGGCCTCGTCGTCCTTGTTAGGAGAAGAGTCGTGCATCAACCTCTGCCCCGCTTGCAATTAAGCTCCCTCCAAGCACTTGGAGTGGAGTTGCTAGTCGCCGGCAGCCCTCTTCGCATCTACAGCATCTATCGTCCTCCTGACAAAAGACTAGCTGTCGATGATATACATACCATCTTCGAATCTTCTATTCCCCCTATTGCCGCCGGCGACTGGAATTGCAAGCACGTTGCCTGGAATTCCGCCAGTACCAACCAAATGGGCAGACGACTCTTCCTAGATGCGGAGGCCCGGGGATACACGGTGTCGGGTCCGGAGTTGCCAACCCATTACTCAGTAACGGATTCACAACTCCCTGACGTCATCGACCTGGTTGTCCACCAGGGCCTCACGCATCTCCCCATCCTAGATGTTATCCCTGAGGACATGGGCTCAGACCACTTGCCTGTGCTCACTGTCCTCAACGATATCCCCACTCGACTCTCACCACCAAAGCCACGCCTTCTAGTCAACTGGGATAAATACTCTCTTGCGCTGGAGGCCAACAACCCTTCTCGCCCAATCTCCTCTGCTTCTGCCCACCGCCTGTGTCGACAGCTTACAAACGCCAAAGCCCCAATTCGACCCCTATTGCAGTGACTGGACACCTAGATACCGTGCTCCCGATCGTGCCGAAATTGTTGCCCGACATCTCGAACGCCAGTTCCAACCGAACCCGGCTGCCGATGATGAACATGTCGCAACGGTCGAGAGAAGCGTAGCCGATCATCTGGCTCTTCAACTTCAACCAAACCCCTCCTCAAATCACTGGGGTGTTGGCCTCTTTCCTTAAAGACCGCCGATTTCGAGTGATGGTAGAGGACGCTCTTTCCGCAGAACGGCCAATCGTCGCCGGTGTTCCACAGGGCAGCTGCCTTTCTCCAGCGCTATACTCGCATTACCCGGATGACATACCGGTGGGGACGGGCTGCTCGTTGGCTTTATATGCCGACGACGCAGCCTACGTCTCCGTCAGTATGTCCGCCAAACACGCCACCGTCAAGATGCAGGCCAATCTGGAAGAAGATCCAGGTTGGCCTGCATCTTGACGGTGGCGTGTTTGGTTCCAGATTGGTTCGCAAAATGGCGGCTGACGGTTAATGTGGGTAAAACGCAGGCCCTAGTCCCAAATAAGACCAAGGGCAAAGTCCTACCATCGCTCAAACTCGGAGGTCAGGATATATCGTGGTCCCCCAAGGTAAAATACCTAGGGATCACGATTGACAAGCGCCTGAATATGAGAGCCCATGTACGCGACACACTACACAAAGCTCGCGTTGCATTATACAGTTTGCGCCCAGTGCTTTCCTTCGCGACTCCCTCTGAAGACTAGACTGGGGATCTGTAAAACGTACGTAAGATCTAAACTTACGTATGCCGCCCTGGTCTAGTACTCACTAGTTGCACCTTCCCTAAAACACAATTTGGAACAGTTCCAAAACGCGGCCCTTCGCAAAAAATTTTACGCCTCCCGATTTGTCCGTAACTCTGTTATCCAGAGGGACTTGCGGATGGAAAGCCTGGAAGCCTTTATAAAACATCTTGCAGAGACCATGTATAGCCGCGCCAACTCGTCAGCCCATGCCCACCTCCAAAACATTGCCCCATGGCATTCCCGCCCGCCGGATGCCAAGCGCTTCCCGCGCGACATCCTGGCGCAAAACTTGTAAAAAAAATGTTTCCCTTTATCTTTGTTCTTTCTTTCTTTGTTCTTAGTATTGTCCCATTTACTCCTATACACTTTATACATTTATATACTTCTATATACACTTATATATTTATTTAAAAAAATTGAACTATTGAATTATCTCTTCTCTATATATATATATATATATAAAATTCTCGTGTCACAAAGTTAGTCTCCAAACTCCTCCGAAACGGCTTGACCGATTTTGATGAAATT
>DVZN01000581.1:0-12494 GCA_018237365.1 Caria ino melicerta
CCCGATTGGCGACGGACTTGCCACCCGTCACATCATGGGACCTAATATCGTCGGCTAATCGTGGGTGTATATTAGTACCTCTACCTACCGATCCTATCGTTTCGAGGATATATGGGCGTGATGATATTTTCTTATACCTATAAAAAAAACCTTTGTGCTAGAGGGCAGGCCCTTTTTTATCACTTAACCTAAGCACTTTCCTGCAATCTGTGAGTTATTTCGTGAAAAGGGACGTAAGTAACAGAATGATAACTATATATAACTTATTCGATGACTCCAGTACGTCTACCATTAGTTTACAATCGAGAAATTTGCTAGCGTCTCCGAAAATTACTGGCTTTATTTGTAGTATCTGGATGACCGAGCTTTGCTCGGTATGTTTTTCAGGTATTTGATCATTTTAATAAACAAAATTCTTTTTGTTGAAAAAACATATTTTTTCTACGCCATCTGTTCATCGGCATGTAAACTACATCTACATCGCCATGTTTGCAGTGAAGTTTGCACGTAAATAGACAGATGGCTATTTTCGATTTGAAAAAGAGGGTAGAATAAGTTTTCCCAGACATGAGACCTATCTAGATAGTTTTTTGCCCTCGAATATCCTCACATTGAAAATCTCATCAAAATCGTTAGAGCCGTTTTCGTGAACCTCACAACAAATATAGAAACAATTATTTCTTTCGTATATCGTTGTATATTTATACATATACAATTATTGCTCGTTTAATAGTATAGGATGAGAAATTTAGTACCTTCACGCCTATTATCCCCGAAGAGGTAGGCAGAGGTGTTAGTATCTAGAACACCCACGATTAGCCAAGTTCTTTCCGTAACCAACAGGGGCGCTGAACATATTCTCGTACAAACAATTTGTGGAGACGCTAGCGAGTATCTCGATAGTAAACTCATGGTAGACACACGCAAGTGTGTCTACCATGAGTATATTCCGAAAATGCACATCAAAACCTCTAGCAGCCTTGCTAGAAATTTTGATGTGTATTTTAATATTCTCATATACAAGCAGGTTAAGAAATATTGGCTATATTACGCTTTGATATTAATGGGATCATGCTCATAGCAGTCACTCTTGTAATATATCAAAACTATTTTATCTACAGTTAATTTTAGCTCAGCCATTTAGTTACCATAATTTATTAATGATTTCAATTATATTTGCTATAAGTTCCGCATTCCGCATTTTAAGATATTTGTTATTCCCCGTGTTGGTCCGTGCTCCTTTGCAAAATAGATCATCTGCCTTCCTGCCAGGAAACTTGTAAAAGGCGAGCATAGGCTTACTTTCACTAGCACCGTGATCTCTTACTAGGGAGTAGAGCTTCGCAGCGAAAGGTACAATGGTACCACTACCTCACCTATTTCTGCCACCATAACGTCAGTGCTTGCCGTTAACGTATTCCGCTTTCCAGAGTTAGGTAGGCGGTAAACTTACTTTTGCACGAGGCCTAACATGCCTCCCTCAGGTTGAAACGCAACATACTACCTTTGGTGTCAATAGGCGGCGTGAATTTCTTTCCATCTGGATTCCCTGATCCTGATCCGTCTGCTTGTTTGCCTTACAATACTATAAAAAGTAGTATAAACATCTGCCCTTATAGAATACCTATCTTTCTGACACATCGTAAGAGTCTGCTTTCACTATATACATAAGATATATCTCAGATTTCGCCCCTATGAAGCTAAATATAAAATATTCGCATTTTCGTACATTGTACATGCGAATATTAGATATAACATATACTTTAAATTTTAATCGTAATTTTGGTTGTATAGTCATCAACATGACGAATGTTATATTCGAGGCAAGATGCAAGTCCTAAAAGTAAATACAATATTGTGATATCCACTTAGCATGTTAGCGTCATTTAACACTTCTCAGGTGAATATCACTTCCTAGACTGCAAACCTGCAAACTTAGTAACCTTCAATATACATATAAACAATATTTTTTCTAAATGTCAAGCAAATCTAAGCAACTGTTCAAATGTAAGAAAAGTTTACATCAATAAACTCATCATATTCATCAGCCCATTATTTTCTATTGTTGGACATAGACCTCTGCCATGGCATGCCACTATACTCGATCCTCTGCTTCCCTCTTCCAACCACTGCCAACAATCTTGTATGTGTCATCGCTCCATCAAGTTAGCGGGCGTCCTACACTAAGTTTGTCTAAACATGCTCTCCACTCTAGAACTCATATACCTCAGCGTTGTTGGTTCACTTTTTCATCAAAATTATTTAATTTTAGGTTAGTTGATGTCTATATTTCATCAAACTATTGACTTAAATATTATAAATAATCTTACCTTAGGCAACTTCGCAAATGTTCCTGTTCGGACATCGCGTATAGTTGCAATGTCCAACATCTCCACTTCCATGTTCTGATCCGTCCAATACAGGAAGAAGCCATTTGGATCAACTCTGAGTGTCACCGGAAGCCCTGTGCCCGAATCCTATAACACAAAAAAGTAATGAAAGTCAGTGCCACATACATTAAAAATTAATAATAAAGTATAAATATAGAAATTCCCACAAAATATTGACTGCAGACATTGGTTCACTGTGCCATATCTTACATCTATAATGGATAATAATACCGAGGAACTATTTGGATTGATGCTCACCACTAAGTTTCATCAGAAATTGCATCAGAATTTAGAATCCTAACAAAATCAATCTTGGTTTCCAAATTCATTTTATGCACTGTATAACTAGTTATCCATGGTGGTATTTTCAAACAGATACAACTCGGGCAACTTCAAGAAACATACTTTGTTCCTAAAGGCAGGAAATGTATCACTAAGACCTCTGGTGTTGCAGATGTTCATAGGAGGCAGTCATCACTTACTATCGCGTGACTCATCTGCGTACTTTTATCTAAATAAAAAAAACTGTAACTATTAACTAGGTACAACTCATTCATAGTCTTTTGTAACTGTAGATCAGTAGCTCTTAACTGATGGTCTGTGGACCACTAGTGATCCCTGGTATCAATAGAAGTGGTTCAATGTATATCAAACACTATCAAAGAGTCCAATACAGACACATAAAATGATACCAAATCAAGTAGAGAAAGAGCCCAGTTAAACTATTTTACTCAATATGTTAACAAATTCTATTTGTCCCAAACAAGATAGAAATTTTGTGAAATGGTCCTTTATTATAAAAAGGTTACGAACCTCGGCTGTAGATAATGAAAAAAAATATCATTTGCTAGTGATTTGATGACATCATTTCTACCAAATGATGTCATCAAGCTGCTGCCAACAATGTATATCAAAAAATAATGAAGTTGACACTAAATGTTAGGGAAAATAATTTAATTAATTAATTAATTAATTATTAAATAACAGGTCTAAATGCTCATGATCACATCCAATAGAACTTGGTTGTAACATAGTGCAACTATATGAAAGTAAGTTTCACTATGTGTTTAGACCCATTATTTAATAATTAATTAGTAACGCTAGCTAATCTATATCCAAACAGAGCCAGAGACCATCATGGGGCTGGGTACAAATGTGAGCTTTAATTTGTTACTCTCTAGTAAATTCTTGATCTATGAAAAGTCAATAAGAAAATTCCTTGACTGGCTTCTTTGTTCATTAATAAGAATAAAAAATTATGGCAGTTATCTATGAGTCTCAAATTTAATGATTTTTTTGCGAGGATTGTCTTGAGCATTAGTTTTGATTCTTAATTTCGTTCTTAATTCGAAAAATAGTTTTTTGATGAACATTTCTTCTTAAGAGTCAGTTTTAATAATGTGTTTCATAAACATGAATATGGGCAACTGTGTATTACACAAAATGGATCACATTTCAAACATCTGCTACAGTACATGTAATGTGAGCATTGAGAAATTAACTTATTAATACTTGTTTAAATTTTGTAGTTCTTTTAGACTTTAAAAACACATGATAACACAAGTTTATTTATTTTATCAGTGCTTGTGTCGTGCAAAACAGACGCATTGCAAAACAAGTGCTATGAGTGGGTTGACATCATACAGGGTGTAAATATCTGCACTTTTTAAGGACATATTATGAGATTCATTATTTCCTGTCCCTTATGACCTATGGCTGCCAAAATAATTATCTTTAATAACATTTAAAATCAATAACATTATTTACTAAAATTTATCAGGTGATTAAATCTACACCTTACATAAAAATAAATAAATATTGTCACATATATCCTCGACAGGGTATGCAGATGTACATACTAGTACGCACCCACGATTAGCTGACGATATTAGGTCACATTATGTGATGGGTAAGCAAGTCCCTAGTCAATCGAGCATAAATCCAAATAAACGTCCAACATTATGTAGTCGTCAAAAACTGAAACAACTTATAGAGAAGAAGTTGCCAACCCGGGATCTCTCGTATCAAAGTTGGACACCGACACCACTCGACTGCAGAGATGATCTTATATATTTATATGAGCTTTTTAAAAAAAATCAAATGAATAATTATTATTCTTTTAAGAAATAAAACTTTGGTTAAGCTGTAAACTCCTTGTAATTTCAGTTATACTACCATTTTTTATTACCAGTTTGTTACACATTTACAGCTGCTTACAGTAGTATACCTAGTTTTTTAGTACCTTTTATGTTTGGAATTTACTTACATATTTCAACTGACTTGAAAAAGGAGGAGGTTTTGAATTTGTTAGCACATTTTTTTTGTGTGTGTGTTATGTGATTACTTTGGTGTTTATGGACGGATTTACACAATTATTTTTTTGTTTGAAAGCCATACTCACTGGGTCGGTTTTTCTGAAAAACATTACACTGCTTGGGCTTGAATTTGTGCCTGATTGGCTATGGTCTTGCTACCTATTACATTATGGGACCTAATATCGTCAGCTATTCATGAGTAGATAGTTAGTGTCCGACTTTGACGCGAGAGGTCCCGGGTTCGATTCCTGGGGCAGGCAATTTGTTTTAAATATGAGTTTTTTCAGTTTTTCTGAAAAACATATTATTGCCTGGGATTATATTTGTGCCTGATTGGCAACAGACCTGCCTCCCGTCACATCATGGGACCTTATATCGTTGGCTAATCGTGGGTGCATACTAGTATGTAACTCTGCCTACCTTTTTGAGGATATATGGGTGTGACGATATTCTAAGAATTAAATTAAGCATGGGATAATGATGTACAATGTAAACTTAGTAAAAAGCTAATATTACTAGGTCTGAATACAAAAATACACAATTATAAAAAACTAATTCAAAACAAAATTTTAAAAAATTACTTTTTAAAAATTAACTTTTTTTGTAGAATAATTCATTAAAATGAATCATTCTACAAAAAAGTTACTTTCATGTATATTTCATTTATAAATATTGATATAAATCTTAAATATATATGTAACAGTGGGTTTAATATTTATCACTGGCAATATTTATCACTTAGAAAGGGGTGCTCAAAGAAAGCAGCAACAAGTTCTCACCTTCATTTTTATAGACCATTTTGTTAACTTGCACACTGTCTATATTTTTTGTTAATCTAAGGTGCCATAATACCTATATTAAAATCTAACACATCAATCATTTCAATATTTGGGTTTTCAATATTAGGGCTCTACGGAAATTTCAGTTGTTCTACGGATGTCAAGGATGAGAAAAATGCACCGATAAACAATTTTTTATCAATAACAGATGTCAAAAGCTACACATATCAGAGTTGATAACAGAGAATACTAGTTTAAAACAGGTTTGTAACTCAACCGAACTACATAAAAATAAGCAAATATCGTCACATCCATACACATTTTCAAAGGTAAGCAGAGGTACATACTAGTGTGCACCCACGATTAGCCGACAATATTAGCTCCCATGATGTTACAGGTCGCAAGTCCATCATCAATTGGGCACAAATTTCAGAAAAACTGAAAAAATTCATACTTAGAACAAGTTAATTCATAAAAAAAAGTTACCCGACCTGGGAATCGAACCTCGCACGTAAAAGTCAGACACGGACACCACTCGATCACACTGGCGATCTGAACTATATTTATTCAAATAAAATATTTTTATGCCTATTCAAAATATAAGTTTTTGAAATAAATTCCTGTCAACTCATATTTACTAAATAATTAAAGAAAAAGTACTACAAATTAGAATTTATTAAAGTGAATAGTAAAGAATTTACTACTTAATTAATACTTTACTCAGGATATACAGTTCAAGGCTATTTAAGATTCTTTTTTTGTAAACAAAAATCAATCATAGTTTAGTTTAGAAATTAAATAGTTGTTTAACTAAGTAGCTATTTGTGCAAAGTAAAATACAATATTCTTCCTATAAAATTACCAAGTTTAAAGAAATAAATAAAATATATAAATAAAAAACAAGTTAATCAAAGACGAGTAAAAACGTTGTGATTTTAAAGAACTTACCTCATCCCATTTGATAAATTTTTCCCCCTCTTGTAGGGCCTTAGGCACATCGATAGGCTTTAAAGACACTCTTGATTTTGTGGTTGTAGTCATTTTGAAAAACAGACACAATTATACGGAAATAATATCACGATCTAAGATAAATACCGTCATCTTCCTCACTGTCCGTCTATCTAGGATTTCGAACAATAACACATAGTTTTTAGAGCAAAGGCACAAGATGCTAAAGTACACACAATCAACAATCAACACAGAACACTACACATACTACAATACCAATGATATTAAAATTTATAAAACAACGATAATTATTTTCATCTAACCATCATACTTTCGACACGACAAAACTCAGCCACCGAAAATTTTCAAATGTCAACTTGGCTAGGGACCGGGGCTGCCAGATATCACTTCTCTTTATTTTTTCCCTATTTTAATAATAAGTGTAAAATACAAAACACCAAAATATAGGTTATTATAAAATCCTGAAAACACAATGGTATATTAAAAAGAGTCAATTTAATAATGATTTAATATAATTGCTTTTTAATAATGATTTGATTAGTTTTTTATTTGATAAGAATTCACATAATATTTTAAGGCCAACTAAGAGAATGGGCTCACGTTTGCTTTACCTTTACATAGCATAGTTGGAATACCACCACATACCCACAGCCAAAATAAAAAGATATAGAAAGTACGCCAATAAATATAACCAACTTGTTTTGCAAATCGTAGATCGTAAAAGGCGAGTAAGGGTCCGTCTGGGAGATCGGCAGTAGCACCTTCCAGACAAACGACACAGTCCGTAACAAATATATAATGTGATCACTAACCCGCCTGGCTCCACTAGAGGATGCATATGTCCAGCAGTGAATTAAAATAGGTTAATGAATGAATAAAAAAAAGCAACTCACCTGTCATAAATAATTTTATTCAGTCTACATTATTACCACAATAAGAAAAGGCATACTCCAATGGTTCGGTAATGGAAAGCATAGAAGATGTAAGGTTGGCAAAACAGATATACAAAGCGAATGCGGATAACTTTAGGCACCTGGGGAGACTAGGTTGACATTCCATGACCAAATTGCTCGTGTATTATTCAAGGGTTGAGTCAAGAGTCTCTGAAATCGGCGTATATTTGTGAAGAGAATATTGAATGTGGAGGAAGCCAGGCAACTATGCATGAGCCATGACCCTTCGCAGTCGTTACCCCGCGCCTACTCCGTAAAGAATTTGGCGTGAAGATATGTATGTATGCACATTATTACGAAGAACTAAACAGCTTCTAACAATTTCTGCCTTATACCTAAAATTGGGAATAAATCTCAAGTCTGGTAGCACTGAATTTTTTTGCATAATTCTGATGCCACAGTTTAAAAAAGCTCTTTTAAAAATTTTGCTATTTTTCATATATTATAAAAGGCTTGATCATTTTTCTTATTTTATCGTTTTTTTACATATAATATTGGTAGACAAACAAGTAGACGGATACATTGATGGTCAGAAATTCACACTATTCATAACCCAAAGAACGAGATTGAATAAAAAAGTACAATTTTATGTAATATTTAAAATGTATAAATGTACATACATGAAAATCGGTAATTTGTGAATGATTTTATTTTTCGAGCCTTTTATTTTTCTTTTCTAGAGAAAAAATATATCACTACATAGTATAAAACAAAGTCGCTTTCTTTGTCCCTATATCCCTATGTATGCTTAGATAT
The DNA here is from genome assembly GCA_018237365.1 of Caria ino melicerta. NCBI lineage: Eukaryota > Metazoa > Arthropoda > Insecta > Lepidoptera > Riodinidae > Caria > Caria ino. Next base: position 8,163 of record DVZN01000581.1, read on the forward strand.
TTAAAACTACGCAACGGATTTTACTGTAGTTTTTTTTATAGATAGAGTGATACAAGAGGAAGTTTTGTAGGTATAATACATACATAAAATAATAGAGAAACACTGATAATTTCAGAGGTTTCTAATGTGATATCAGTTTTAAATGTTTAATGTTCGAAGGAAAATATTTATTTATATCGTGAAACTTTATTGCCATAAATAAAATTAAATTGAAATTATAGATTAATATGTAACACTGTCACTTGTCAGTCAATGTAACTACTGTCAATGTATTTGACATTTGACAATGACAAGACAAAATCACCAGAAGGAAGGAAAGGAAGCCAAATTTTCCTAAATGTTGTTTAGGATTTACTTAGTGTGTTAAAATAAAATGAGATAATTTATCAATTATATCTAAGACTTCCCTAATAATATGTTTGTGGTATATATGAGTTAAAACATAATTTTGTTAATTGCATCTAGATATTTATTATATATTTCGTTTTGTTTACCAGTGATGTAAAAACAGTATCGTTGTTTCTAAAGCTATGGCTAATTCTGTAAATATATCAATAGAAGCCCCCATTGAAAACCAAATTCAAGAAATAACTTATGATGGACAGGAGATTTATCAGGCGTAAGTTTATAATAGCTGTTTATTTTTACTCTTAATCACAATAAATTATGAATGTATTATCACATCGAATTATTTTAGGCCTCTGTCTATGTCAGAGAACCTTGCGAGATTAGCTCAGAAGATAGATTTCTCAAAAACAGAAGATGAGTTTTGTAATATTAAGAAGGAAGGTGAAAGTGGTTCCGATACAAAGTCAGAGGAGGATAAGGAACCTGGCTATCAATCCAGTCTATGGCCTTGGGACTCTGTCAGAAATAAGTTGCGAAATACACTTACAGAAGTGTCTGTACTGGCTGATGTTCTCAGCATTGCAAAGGAAAAGAGGTATATGGTAAGTAATATTGATATAATATGTGTGCTTTAAAATACTATTTATTGTACATACATCTTCACTCCAAGTCACTTGTGGCGTAAGTAAAGAGTATTAAGTGCTGAGTGTCACAATCTCTACACACTTCCCCCACATTCATTACTCTCTTTATATTACCACTGTCAGATAATTATAAAATTTATAAAAATCAATTTATTAATTGAATGAAAAAAATAGAAGTATGTAATTGGTTACTAACAATTCAGACAAATCTGCGTACCCTACTTACGATATTACTTATTTATTATTTCTAGTATTCATGTATAGTAATAGTATACATGTTTTCTAAAAATGAAACCTAGCTAGATTGATTTTTCATGCCCAAAACTTTCTGCATACTAAATTTCATGAAAATCATTGGAACTATCTCCGGTATTAAAAGGTATTAGTTTTGTATTTATTTAGTACACTTAAACACTCGATTTCAGGTTCTTGACCCAATACAAGCTGAACAGGTAGAAAGTCGGCCCATGGTCCAGGTATATGGCCGCAAAAAGGCCCTTTCGGCAGCTGGTGCTGTTCTTCTCAATGGAGTTGAGAGACTGAGAGCCAGTGAAACTATGAGGATGACCAGAAACATGCCAGATTTCCATATAGATCTTTTAAGGCTGAGGCAGAATTGGAGGTTAAAAAAAGTGTCCAATACGATTGTTGGTGATCTTAGTTACAGAACTGCAGGCTCTAAGTTTAGTCAGACTGGAGTGTTTGAGGTACTTTTTAAAATTTCTTCTATGGGGATATTCTTAATGTTTGTTACAACATTAGCTAAATATACGGTGTTGGTATTTTCAAATATTGTCTTACAGCTTTAGTAATCAATCTATTCTTTATTTTTTCTACTGTTGATATAACGCTATGTCATATTATCTCCATATAAAAAACCTTTTTTTTAAATCTTTGCTTAGGGATTTTATCCTTTTGGATATGTCTATCCCATCGTATCTGATCTCTATATTTCCAAAGGTCTTAATGTAACATTGAAATTGCTTCATATAAATACTTGTCTACCTTAGATTTAGGATCAGCCAAAATACTTTGCATTAATCCTACATCCCATCAATTTAAATTAAATTGCTTTAACAAATTATGCCTTTCCCTATCAATCTTGACACATTCCATGAGCACGTGCTGAATATCCTCAACAGTACGGCAAGTATTACAATTCGGAGAATCTATATTAAAAAGTTGAGATAGCAACAGTAGGCATAATGAGGGATAGATTGAGTACTGAAACTGTCTGTTAATAAGTAGCTTTATTCCCACATTTAAATTTAGTTAGTATTACACTATATTATAAATCGCCTCTGTGGTGTAACTGTACTGCTATCGCCTGTTAAGACCACTAGCCGCTTATGTCCCGGGTTCAATTCCCAGGTAGGGCAACTTTTCTTAATATGTTTTTCAGATTATTCTGAGTAAGCATGACATTGCCCGGGATTGGAATGTGGCCGAAGTGGCGATAGGCTTGTCACCTATCACATCATGGGCCCTAGTACCTTGGCTAATCATGGGTGTTCTAGTATATCTACTAGACTTACAAGTCGTGGAGATACTAGCATACCTCTGCCTATCCCTTCGGGGATAATAGGCGTGAAGGTACCTTTTTAAATCATTTAGAATGTGTGGTAGGTACCTTTTTAAATCATTTAGAAGGTACCTTTTTAAATCATTTATATGACTGTCTTCTTGTTTTTTAATGTATTATTTTGGAAAACACCATGCATTCAGACAAATTGATCTTCATAGGAAGCAGCAAGAAGTCGCTTGTATCTATTAAACTATTGTCAAATACGGGTTTATTTGAACACAAGAATATTCTCATTCTTATTATTAATATTGGATCAATAGTGATTTTGTAAAGTCGAATTAGACACACTATTGAAACATCAAAGATTTGTGGATTGTTTGAGTAATTTTTCCTTTCATATATTTCTGCCTCCCTTACTCAGAAGTACCAATTACTTTTTTATTTCAAATAAACGTGGGAAGCAACTTTCTACCCACTTCATTTCTATTACAAATAATGCGAGTCGTACACCGATGGTTCCGTAGCGACACGTTATCATATCCTCTTAAATTTTATAATATAGTAGGAACATAAAACACTATTAAACCAATCAACTTTTAAAAAGTCACATAAAACTACATTAATTTATTATGTCCAAAATATTTGTCATATTAGACATTAGGCTTGTAGAGAAAAGAATTCTACCTGTAAATTTAATTTTAATATATGTATGTATCATACATATCTCCACGCCAAGTCCCTTATGGCGTAGGCAGAGAGTATAGTGCCACGAGTCACAACTTCTACATACTTGCCTAGCTTTCTCAACATTCATTACTCTGTTTATACACGCCGGTTTCGGAGACTCTTGATACCACCCTCGGATAATACACAATACACGATACACGATGATATATGTATGTACTTCAGTTATGTTATCCCTTTAGCTGTATTTCTGTCTTTTCTCTTTAAACTCTGTCGTTTATGGACTGATTTCGAATTTTTCGGTTATTAAAAAGATTTATCCATTTGGTCTTATAAATATTTTATGAAGCATCAAATATTATAATAACAAATACTTGACATATTTCAAAATAATAAACTCGAAAAAATATTTAATCAGTCCGTTTACGCATTTAGCTACAGAACTCTAAAAACAGTTGAAGTTCTACTGCGTATCTTTATCTTGACAACAACCCTTTTAAAACATAGTTCGCAAGTACTCCATGACAGATATAATTAAGAGGCCATTGCTTGAGTTAATAGCGATGTCTTGCGCCACTGACCGTAGTGATACGCTTCATAGCGTGTTAGGTGAGCGAGGGTGGCTATGTTTTTTGTGATAACACCTGGAGTGAAAGCCAGCTACTTTAATTAAATACTTACATACATAAGAACTAATGAATTAGACCGCCTCGATAGTTAAGATCTTAGCATAACGCTTAACTACACCGAGGAATTATGAGTCTTTTTTTATAATACTGGAATGCAAATAAGCAGACGGATTTCCAATGGTAAGAAACTGACTCCGCCTATAGACATTAAATATAATAATGATACGTTGTCAACATGAGGCCGTGATGTTAGGCCTCGTAACTTAAGTTTACCGGCTACTTTACCCTCCAAACCGAAACACGTCAACAGCAAACATTGACGATATGGCGGCAGAATAGATATGTGGTGGTACCATTCCACCCGAGCGAGATGCTGCGAAGCTCTACCACCTAGTAAGAAATCACGGTGTCAGTGGTAAGCCTATGTTCGCCTTTTAAGAGCTGCCTGACAGGAAGGCCCCATGTTGCATAATAGACCTCACCGTCCGCTAAGCGCAATAGT